>PVHP010001091.1:0-98852 GCA_004024765.1 Zapus hudsonius
GTAAAAATTATATCAGGGACCATTATGTTTTGCCTATACTGTTTTAAATTGTGCAACATGAAATTATTAGCAGGAGATATCTTATAAGCTCTATAAATATGCGCTAATACTAGATGGGTTGTCAGTTTTCCTAAAAAATTATATTTATAGAGGTGTTATATACGAGAAATGTCTGTGGTTTTTCTGAATTCTATAAGATATAAAAAACTAAATGTCTAGACTAGGGCTCATGGACTTAACAAAAGAAAGAACATATACTTTTGTGCTCCACTGGCTTTTGACCTTAGGACAGAACTCTTCCTATTGCCAAATCCCAGAAACAGACATATTTTCCAATACTTCCTCATAAGCCTATCTGGCCAACGGGTTTGTGGCGAATGAAAAGGAAATAAATATACAAGGAGAATTATATATCTTCCTTGTGTTGCTGAAGTCCATGATTGTATAGGTAAACTGAATTAAAAAAAGACATAATGTTGCTTTTCTCATCTATTGCTCAATGGTTAGAGACATTGTCTGCTATAAGTACTATATGTTTTCTGCTTGCTTATAAATAAAAAAGAAGGGGGAGAATGCCCCTAGAAAGTGTCTTTCTTATACCAGGTTGTTCAATGGTTAGAGATACTATGGTTATACTCATTTGGCATTCTATAGTAATTGCTAAAGATATTTGCTTAGTCCCTTAATAAGATAATTAATTTTGGGATTTTTATAAAAAGGCTAGTCATGGCAAGTTATAAAAGAAGTGACTGTCACAGGTCAGCTTCAAGTACTAAATGATTCTCTAGCTTAAGTTTTTATAAAACAGAGTACATATGTTCTTTTGCTTGTGAAACCATATAGGCTGACCACTGCTACCACTGGACCTGATCACTCCAGTTATAGCTGATGGCTCAGTGACTAAAATGCACAAGGGGAACCCTTGGGGTACTCACCCAGACTAGTTATGTTTCTTTGTCAAGGACAAATTGAGTTTTTGGGATGGGAGTTGCTTACTGGTATTGATTTTCTAGGGTGGGTTCTCACATCAAAAATCATTGTGAGTTTTAAGGAGATGGCTCTATTTATTTATGCTAATACTGCCAGGTGGTCATCATTAGACTTGTAAGGTTTAATTTCAGTCATTGTGGCTTCTATCCTCCTATTAGATAAATGTGTTGGAATAACCTAATTAAGCTAACAACATTGGTTGTCATAGGTTTTCCTTTTCAGAAATTTGCCTGCTTTGTTGTGGATGATCACAGAGTTTCCATCTAAGATATTATTTCAACAATTGTCTTATTTTGTGTACTTGAACTAACTCTTTAAGATATTCCCTACTCTAGGATACAAGTTTAGAATGCTACTAAGTGCAATACTGCAGTTATACTATGGATACCTCACTTTATTTCAGTTCCTGTTGATGTCAGTTCTCCTCATACATCAATTGCAGTTCGTAAAAAGAGAGATTTTGGAATAACTTCTGCCATCATTACTGCGATGGCTGTTTCAGCTGAGGCGGCTACCATGGCTGCTGTTGTTCTTGCTACTTCAGTTCCTACAGCACAGACTCTCTTTCTTCTGAGACTGCCCAAGCTCTGAACATCCAGAATCAATTAAATGAACAATCTAAAACTGGACTTATGATTCTTAATCAACGGATTGTTCTTGTACAAGAAAAACTTAATATCATTGAACAATTAATGACATTGGGATGTATTTGTTCTATTATAGGACTATATATAGCTGATGTTTTATATGATAACCTTTCTCATGCAGCAAAAATGTCTAGATAGCTGTCATATATGTTAACTAGTCATTGGACTTATGAGTTTAATAACCTAACCCAATCTTTATTGCTAAAGTACATATCCTGACCATAGCGTCTTCGATAAGAACTCTTGGTCTGATCACATTAAAGCTTTGCCAATCTCAGGTGCACCAACAACTGCAAGCACAGCTAATTAAGCAAGCCATGGCAGCTATGGATGACTGATCCTCCCCCCATATATGGCTTAATATGCTGGATCAGTAGTCAGAGATGGGTAAGATCCATGGAAATACGTATCAACCTAAGACAGGGTTCTGACGCTTAGAGGTCAGAATTCCAATGACTGGTAAGAATGTAATTTTCCATGGACAACCTAAGACAGACACGGTCCTGAGCCTATTTTTTATAAAAGAAAAGGGGGATATGTTGTGGAGAAAGCCTTTGGGGGCTCACGGAGGCACACCCTGGCCAAATCTCAGGACAGCACCTGACAGCTTGCCAAGAGGAGCTTGGCTTAATAAGTTTCAGGAGGTAGTCCTGATTGGCTATTATGCTGCTGTATGCACAGGTTCTTATCGTAGACTGACCAATAGCTCTCTGATTGGCCAAGGGGCTCTATATATGTTGTTTCATTTTTGGCAATGAAAGAGAGCAATAAGGGAGAGCAATAAAGAGAGAACGCGTGTTCTTCCACCCATAAGCAGTGTGTGTGTGTGTGTGTGTGTGTGTGTGTGTGTGTGTGTGTGTGTGTTTTATCATTGCCCCCGCTGGCAGTGGGCAGTGACATTTGTCAACATATCATTGGCGTACAGTAAGCTTCATGCTTCAGGTGTGTAGTTAGTTAAGCTAGAGCACCTGATTATGCCTAAGAGACCACCATCACAATTACCTCCCTAATCCCTCCACTGCTCCTCCTCAGCCCATCACCACAAGGTTTCTGTCTCTAATTTATTTGCATATTCTAGAAATTTATATACAAGGAATTACTCAGTGTGTACTCATTTATCTAAAACTGCATGAGATAACAATGCCACAGTTCTCCACTTATGTTATAATATTTCATGACCCCATCTGACCCAGGGGCCTCCTTAGAAAACAAAATGGAGAGAAATAAAGACCCTGAAAACCCTAGGGGAGAGTTTTAATATCATAAATATTTATAGCCACTATCATTTAAAGTGTGAGAACAGCTAAATCAATTCTAAGACAATGGTGATTTTATATTAAGCTACAAGGAAGATAAACTGACCAGACTGGGTACAAGAATGCTCACTGTAATTTAAATACCAAAAAGAAACCAAAACTACCTAAGTGGTCAGTAGTAATTGACTAAATGACAAGCTTTAATCACAGAAAGGCATATTCTGTGGTCACTTCCATTAGAATATAGATGTGAAATGCAGGCTGGGGAGATGGCTCAGTGGGTCAGAATGCTTGCTATAAGCATAGAGGTCTAAGAGGCCCGAGGCCATCTCAGTGATCCTCAAGGACCTACAACATAAACAGTTGTGGGTGGCTACAGGCATCTTTAACTCCAGTCCTATGGGGAGCAGAGGCTGGAAAATAGCTGGAGCTCCACATTCAGTGGCTCCATCTCAAGGAATTATGTGGATAAATGAGAGAGGAAGGACACTCCAAGCTCACTGACCTCCACATGCTTGTGAGCACATGTATGAATGCACCTGTACATACCCCTCCCCTGCCCAGACACAAGTTAATAGTAACAAGATTTTTTATAAGAGCCTTCTATTGTAAAGCCATGGTAGGGAGGATATCCAGAGACATTGCCCCCCTCAGCAACAACACACAAAGAGGGGGGGAACCTGGCTACCTACTGTGCTATTTATAATCCCCTACCCCAGGGACTGATCCAGTATGCCCACCCACAAGGGGGGTCCCCAGTGGGCTAGGGACAGGGAGGAGTGTAATGGGACTACTATCACAAGATTTGCTCATACAATGTGTGTAATTATGGATAATAAAGACACAAAATGAGTCTTCTCTTTAGAACTTGGATTTCCTACAAAATATAAGGGTTTCCTTGAAAACCGAAAAATCACCATATAACAAATACTGATCTCTAAAAAGCATCAGGGCTATTTTATAAGCCAGATCTACTCTTACTTAGCCATCAAATTTAAAAGCATAGCATAGAAAAATATTTGTAGGGGTTTACATATAAACATAGAAAGAAGTAGTTATCTCTGCTTGGTGATGCCATAGATTGTTTTTACTTTTCATATGTCAACATTCTTCTTTTTTCGTTTTTGAAGTAGACTCTCACTCTATCCCAGCTGACCTGACGCTTCCTCTGTAGTTCCAGGCTGACCTCAGATTTCAACATTCTTAACAGTAAACCAGCATCTATGAGCAATAACAAACCACCTTCCACTCTGAAAGTACACTAGAATGAAAAGTCTTTATAACCTGCACCTCAGACAAGAAGGTAAAAGAACATTTCTATGTCTTTGGGTGGTGATAAAGAAAAAATATAACTACTCCTGGTATAATAATGGATACGTCTATGCTGCAATCTTCTATTTCTATTCAGTATTAAAAATATTCTCAAAATATAATAGCTATTTTAGTCACAGAAATGCCAGCCATTGTCAAAGCACAGAAAATCAATATCAAACTCTAATTACTGCACTAAGAAACGCATCCATTGCAATGAATTCTCTAGTGTTATTGAAAAACTCGTAAATTTAATCACAGTATCTGTTCATAGTTATTGGCCTCAAACTGCCAAGTTATTTAGGACAAGTTACAGAGCAAATGAAGATAACTTTTTAAAGACGTTATTAGTATGAATAGCGATCTTCCATTTAATTTCAATCCATAAGAGGGTTTTTACATATATTGAACATGGAAAGACATTATAAAATGAATGAAAACACTCTAAATGAATTGAAAAGGTGATGGAGTAAATCGAGCCTTACTCTCAATCTTTACTGAGTAAAGTGTGAAGGAGGAGTAGCATTTTAAATCATCTTTTGGAGGAGACAGAATTGAACAGTGACATTAGAACTATTTCCAGAACTGAATGACACATTCATGGCAGTTCTGAGATAGCTAAGAAAGCATTTCAAGGACGAAGATCATCTCTTAGTCATCTTGAAATTTCACATTTTCAATAGTAGAGGAGTACTAAATGACTGACTGAATTTGTGGAAATATTGGCTGTCTAATCTGCTTGGTCAGTGATGGTAGTTTGGTGATAGTGCCCATATTTTTAAGGCATTCTCTCGTCAGTTTTTCTGTTCCACTGGCATTGCCATTCCTGCCATCCATCACCTGTAGTCTTCCATGCCAGGTCTGATGGGCCTTCTTTTACTCTACTACCTAATTTGAGTTTCATAGGCTATTTCCCCCCAAAGCTCCTTTCTTTGCTTCTTTGAAGCACCTTTGCCTCTACCTTCCTCCCTGCCTTTTCCCAGTCTCCAGCTATTCTAAGTGCTAACCGTCACCTGTTTCTGCATCTTATTCTCTCTTTTACTTTCTCCTCACATCCCCATGATCTCACCTAAATGCTGATGCCTTCCAGTCCTCCTTTCTCCCACCGACAGACATTCATCTACTCAACTGTCACCTCCACTTCAACTTTCATACGTTTCCAATTTAATGTGAACCAAACAGACGCTTTAATTCCTGAGTCTGCCACCAGCCAGGCATCTGTTTCTGCTCTCTGAAAGACCTAGCTCCCACCTACTTCTTGAGCCAAAAACTGGAGTCATCAGATTTCTTTATTTCCCTCATTTTCTCACAACTAACTCAGCTTTGATTCATATCAGTACTGAAAATATATACTAAATATGCTATTACCCCTAGACCTCCAACTACCTCTTTTGTGCAAGCCACCATATTTGCCCTAACTCAAACAAAATTCTCCTAATTAGTGCTTTTGTTCCCGGTCCTCTAATTCACGTTCATTCTAATTTATTTTCTTCAAAAGAAGAATGATGTTAAAGATGTAAATTATACATTGTTGCACTGCTCAAAGCATCTGATGATTCTTGTTTCTGCTCACCTTCCCAGCCTCATTTTGTAGCATTGTCTCCTTTGTTATGACCTATAGATTCACTGGATACCGTTCTCCTTGTCATATTTTCTAAAGTTTATCCTAACATTTGCTATTAGCCCTGCATACAACATGCTCCCTGCCCACCAGGGCACTCTTCAGGACAGCTTAGAGGTCATAACTGTTTTTACCAGTTATACAACCAGATACCTTCTAACTTGATCCAGTTATTCTTTTTAACATTGCATAACTTTGGTTTGTAATCATACAACTTAAGTATATAAATGGAATGGTGTACAATGTAATATATAAAATGTATATAATTTATAAATTATATACACATAACCATTATTGAAAATTATCAGTTATTCATTAACTTATTTCTTATCTGGATCAATGAGAGAAATAAAAGTTTCTAAGACACACAATTCTGAGAAGTTTATCTTCTATTTTCATTTTCATTAAACTGTATGAGGGATTTTCATTAAACTGATGGACCTTACTATTGTTATTTATAAGAAAGTGGAGTAGTTTAAATTGGCAGCATGTGGAAAGTCTAATGAACTATCATTTCAGTTTAGATCTGAAAATAAGTATGAGTCAGAGGACTAAGCAGAATAAATAGACAGATTCTAATAAAGTGATTTCTGAGACTTAAAAAAATGACAAAATTTAACATTAAAGGTCATCAAAAGTATATTCATGGGTTATGCAAATTAGAGTTGATGGTAAAGTTTGCACTCTAATTTTTAGCTTTCTTCACCTTAGTGGCCTTATTTCCTAAGGTGAATTCATTGCTCCACTGGAATTTGTCATAAACTCTACGCAGCATCCTTTCCTATAAATAGAACCTAGCAGTTTTATTGCTCCCTGATGGGCAGTGCTACTTGAGCCTGTAAGCAGATCAGAGACTTTTCTGTTTGGCTGTCACTCAAAGATGGTTGTTATTGTTTTACAATCACAGTTCTTGGATCTTCATGGTACTTCTAGGTATAAAACACGATGCTTTTATCCAAAGAGGCTTGTCAGGCACTGGGTTTCCTCCATTGTGAAAGCTCCTTTTTGCTCTTGAAGGTGTCCCACTGTGCCCCTGACAATTAGATTTCTGAAACTTTTACATATGGAGAAAGCTATTGAAACTGCATGACTCATCTCCTACCATCTGGAGAGTTAAAAAATAATAACAACAAAAAGGCATTAGGATGAGGAAATTCAGCAATTTAAAAACTATTTAGTTATGAAGAAAAATCACTATTTCAACAGTCATTGAATTATCAGAGTATAAAATGTCACACACTGATTACAACCCTAAAATATGAGCAAGAAGAAAAACACTGCATGGGAAATCATGACAAATACATCATTTACAAAGGGTGAGTATGGTTCTTTTCACCTAACGGTTCTTATTTTTTATAAAGTAAACAAACAATATGCTTGCATGTCTTTGACAAAAAGTCCATGAGGACTTCACCCAGTGAGTTAGTTATATGGCTTGATTTCTTGCTGAGCTGGCCCACTAATTTTGTATTCCCTTCTTTTATAAGCTGAAAATGCTTGTAACTATAACTTCCTCTGTTCATGTGTGACATCATTATGACATTATGGCAGATGACTTTGTTAATAACGTTCACAAGCGGACTTTGCTTGTTTTGTGACTGTTATTGCATATCCTTTGGAGGAAGGTGAGAGGAAACAAAGGTTGGGAAGATGGGCATAGCTTCATTTCCTCTCTTTCCGTTCATGCCAACCCTAACTCTGTATCCTGCATCAAGTTCACTTCATCTCCTGGATTCACCTGTTTTCTTTCTGTATTTGACCCTGATACTGTAATGAGTCAGCTAAATTTTGTCTCCAGGTGCAAGCGATACTAATGGTGTGAAATGACCCTGTAGCATTTGCCCTGGGGGACTCTTCCCAGAGTGTGGGACCATATGGCCAGCCTAGAGCTCTAGTAGAAGGAATTCATTCTCTGAGATAACACTTAAGTGACCCCGATGGTGTTCATCCATGAAATGAGTCCCACTGTTAGAACGTTAGCTCCCTAGCTCCCCAAATGGGACTATGTGATGATGATGTTATAAGCATTATTCCACTGCACAGTAAGTGCTGAATAATGACCCAGAACCTTCTGACTAAGGCACACGTGGAACTTAAAATTCAAAACTCAACTTGACACAATAGATTTCATAAACTGTAAGATAATTTCAACTTCCAGAAATATCTTGGAAGTGGGAACATTTCTTGTTTGAATGGAGAAATAGTTCTAAACCTTTGGGGCCTGGGAGGCAGAGGCTGAAGGTAATTGCCTAACATTTGCAGCTCTGGGATGGGACCGCTGATGGCTGACCCTCCTTCTACCTGGGGACCTTTGTTGCCTAGGTCTCATTTCACTATCCTACAAATGAGGAAGAAAGGAAAGGTTGATTTTTCAAGTTGAAAGCGGGGCAGGGAAGTGTTGCGGTCTTAGGCCGACCACCCCTTAGAAGGACAGAGCACACACGGCGAGGTTTATTTCCAGCAAGCTGGGGTACATGATCTGCCAGGCGTAGTGGGAGTCATGCACCCGGGTTGCAACTTTTTCCCCAACATATGTACAGTTTGAGCCAGCAGGCTTCTATCATAGCGAATCACAGCACACGTGGGAAATTCATAAAATATTCCTTTAAAATGATTTGTGCAGCTAATGGTGAGAACACATTCTGCCTGGATGATTGGCCAGTGCATAGGGGTTGGGGTACTCTAAAGTGATTGGTTGCCAATTGCTTCACCTGTGAACTTTGAGCCACAAACCTATACATCCTGACTGACTAGACACTTATTACCTGTCTGATGCATTCTGGCTACATCCTGGTGGTCATGAATACAACAGCCACCACGTATGCAAAATATAGCATTCCAAAGCACTCTTTCCCCACCCTCTGGCTCTCACATTCTTTCTGCCACCTTTTCAGCAATGTTCCCTGAGCCTTGGTGAAGGAGGAGGGGTGTCTCATTGGATGCTGAGCATGTATCCCTTGCTTCTTCTCAGCACAGTGATGAGTCTCCTCAGGAGTCACTGCCACCTGTGAAAAGAAGCTTTTCTGATAAAAAAATGAAAGCAACACTACTATGATATTAGCATAAACACAGGTATTTAGAGGGCACTTTGATGGACACAATTTCTCTATTTTCAAACAACAGTAGTAGCTCCTCCCTAGGGCCTATGTCCTGCCAAACCATAGGCTTTTGACTGAGTTTTTAGTACCAGGCAAGAATTCCCTCCTGTAGATCAGGCCTCATGTTCAGTAAAGATAGTTTTTGATGATGGAGTGACCCTCAAAGAGTTAGATAAAGGCCTTAAAATTTAAAATGAATATGGAGATTTTGGAGGGAAATACTGCATCAAGACTGCATTCTTTTTATGTTTCAATAATTTTATTAGTACAGAAGAACCCCCACTAATATTTACATAGTACAAAAAAAGCTATTAACCCCCCAAATGTGGTATAACAACTATCCTTCATACAGCAACAGAACATGATGAAAATCCCTTCAAGTTATAATCCATACTAATTTTGCCAGTTTTTATTAAAGCATTACAATTAAGACATTAAATTATAAATTATGTGGTATGTTTAGAAATTAAATTACAAAATAATATCCCTTACCCAGTTTCTAGCCTGATGACTTGCGGTATAGATTCCAGGCTCAAGACTACATCAGTAGGTAAGCACTTTCGGAAGAGGATCCTAAAAGCACAGGAAAACAGTTCAACAGACAAATGGGACTGAATGAGATTTAAAGGCTTCTGTATAGCAGAAGAAACTATCAACAGTGAATAGACAGTCTACAAAATGGGAAAAGATCCCAGTGGGCTATTCCTCCAACAGGGGGCTGATATCTAGAATACATAAAGAACTACAAAAATTAAGCCCCAACAAAATGAAACTACCAATCAATAAATGGGCCAATGAGATTAATGGACAGTTCTCAAAAGCATAATACAAATGGCTGAATAGACATTTTTAAAATGTTCAGGGGGCTGGAGCAGCTTAGGTGCTTGCCCACAAAGTCTAACAAACAACCTGGGTTCAATTCCCCAGTACCCACATAAGCTAGTTGCACAAGGTGGTGCATACATCTGGAGTTTGTTTGCAGTGACTAGAGGCTCTGGTGCACCCATATTATCTCTCTCTATCTGTCTCTCTGTGTCTGTATCTCTCTTCTTGCAAAAAATAAAATATTTTTTAAAATGCTCAGTATTTTTAGCCATCAGGGAAATGTAAATTAAAACACTTCGAGATTTCATCTCTCTCAAGTCCAAGTAGTTACCGCCAAGAAAACTAATGACAAGTACTGGTGAAGTTGTGGAGAAAGGAATCCTTATTCCCTGTTGGTGGAAATGTCAACTGGTGCAGTCATTATAGAAATCAGTGTGGGGTTTCTCAAAAAATATAAGTTGAACTATCATTTGACCCAGCTGTATAACGATATTCCTAGGGACTTGATATTCTATCACAGCTATTTACAATAGCAACAAAATGGAGCCAACCTAGATGTCCATCATCTGATGATTAGATAATAAAAATATACATATACATAATGGAATCCTCTATTTGGCATAAATAAAATATATTATTTATTTTTTATTATTAATCAAAATAAAATTATGAAATCTGCAGGAAAATGGATGGAACTGAAAAAACAAATTATGCAAAGTGAGGTTACCCAGGCCCAGAAAGACAAGAACCACATATTCACTCATATGCAGATCCTAACTTTCAATGTTTGTATATAAATGCATAAGGGGATGTAGACTGAGAATAGACTATAAACTGAGATAGGGGACCATGAGAGGGAGCAAGAGAAGATGGGAAAGGTGAGGAGAGAGGAGATAAAAGAAAGCATGTAGTATGAAAGCAAAAAGGTTTTGGTGGGAGTAGGGAAAGGGGGAGGGATCAAAGAGGGAGGAAAGGAAACAAAAAGCAAAATGAAGCACAACTTAATAAAACCTAATTCTTTGTATGCTAATAAAAATAAATTTAAAAAAACTTAAAGAGATTATATCAACTCCTGCCTGAGTTTCCACCTGACCTACAATTTTGCACTTTATAGTCTCAGGCTGTTCACTGCTGTTGTCACCAGGCTAACTGGTCCCCAAGATTGCTTCTGGCTGATTCTCTTTTCTCTGCCTCCCTTTTCATCTGAAGTTGTGGCTGGAATTACAAACACCTGCCACAGTGTCTGCTGGGGCCAATATCAAGTATTCATCCTTGAACAGCACGTCCTTTACCCACTGAGCTCTCACTGCAGCCATATATATATATATATATATATATATATATATATATATACATATATATATGTGTGTGTGTGTAACTATATATATAATGTGTGTAACTATATATATAAAATGTGTGTAACTATATAAAATATATATGTGTTTTCAACTATATAAAAATATATATAATGTGTGTAAATAAATATATATATAACAATTTCAAAATATAATGTATAGGCATATAATTTGTAAATATGCAAAATATCAATAATTATGTTGGTTTCTGCAATGACTGGTATAGTCCCAGAACTTTTATTACTATAGTATCACTTCCTAGTGTCTGACTCATTCAGATTCTGTCCTGATCCAATCAAAGCAGTGTGGTTGGATTTCTACCCTTCTTTGTTTTAAGTAATATTACATGAAAATAATGATGCTACCGGCACAGAACTAATATCACGTTATCCCAAGTTAAGCTATTCCTTCATGCATGCCACAAAAATTATGGGATTTCATGCCTGTCAAAAATAGACAATTTCTTATCTAGCCTGAAAACCCCCTTCGGGGAGATTGCAGAAGACACTTTGGAGACAAACTCATCAAAGCAAAAAGTTAGAAGTTGCCAAGAGCTGAACACAAAAGGAGACTTATAGTACATCCTCCAAGTCTCGGGGAACATTGTGGAAGAGAGGGCAGGAAGACTGTTAGCCACAGAGTGGGAAGCTTTGTCCTGCCCGCAGAGACTGAATGATACTTTCATATGCCCATGGTGATCACTGATACCCCCCTGAGGAGGGACCTCAGTGGAATGGGGGAGGGGTTATAAGAGTATATATAACTCAACAGAAATATGACCAATTTACAATATGTTTGTGCATTAAAATTCTTAATAAAAAAGTTATAACGTCAAAAATTGGTAGACTAAAAAATGAAGAAAATGAAAGTAGAACAGATAGAAAAAAACAGTGTACTTATTAGTTAGACAATCTGTTAATGTATTGTTGATGTTTGAAGCATTTTAGAAATGTGAAAATGTCATAAATCTATAAAATGTATGGAACATATTCATGTGGCAGCAATTTATTTACAAAGAAGACACTTAACTAGTTCAAGAAGTTAATTGAAGCATTAGTCCTCCTTGTTATTTATCATATTCTATGAAAGTTCAAAAACAATTCACAATACATCATTCAATTAAAAAGGTTAATTAATCTAGGTTAATAACAAAAGATTGTCATGATGTTGAGTTGTTTACTAAAAATTATTCATTATATTTTTAGCTTCTATAATTGCCAGACTTTGCTCCATTTTAGAAAAACACTCTTTGTCTGTAGAATGATCTAGCAGTGTGTCTGGTGTAGTTCAATTAACTCCTTCAAGCATGCTTTTGCTCAACAACTATTCATTGGGAACCTCTGGGGGAAGCACTGTACCAAGGCTGAGGATTTAAACAATGGTCCTTCTCCCCATTTCATGGCCTGGGCTCAATGAGGTTTTGTCCAGGAATGAGGGAAGGTGGTGCTTTGGAAGAATCATATAGAGAGCACGTTAGTAGTGTGTGTCAGAGTAGCTAACCTGTGTATCAGGGAGATAAGGATCATGACAGAGACTGGCAAATGTGCAAGAGCCTGGCAAAGAAAGAGATGTTCCTGCAAAAGAGCCATTGACTATGTGAAGTCCTACACTGAGAGAACTTCTGGTGTCTTTCAGACTCATACTTGTAAGAAAGCAACAGAGGGAGGTGGATGGGGTGATAGTAGGTAGCAAAAAGTGAAGCTGAAGATGTCATTAGAGAGAAAGCTTCCTGAGCCCTGTAAAGGAGCTTAGCCTTGAGCCTTAGTGACCTTGCCTCAAAGTGGACTATCACCATCAGGATGGAGGCCTGCTCTGCCTCAGAACCCAAACCAGACCTGGGTCATCTGAACTAGCATTGTAATAAGATTCTCAAATAATTCACGTGACACTAACCTTGGAGCTCCATGGACATAAAACCCCTGGACAGCTTTAGTTAGGGCACCAAGGAAGGTCCTTACTTAGTTCAGTTCTGGCTGTAGGTACTGATCTGACCTGGAAGACTGATTCCTCAGGAATTTCCCAGGTGGGTTCTTGGTCTCTCCGAGCCTCCAGCACCTCCCTGCTTTCCATGTTCTTGGCTCTTATTCTGTCACATCTTCTCACAGAGCTGTTCCTGGATATAGAACACATGTTTCTCTTCTGCTGTGGATTCTGCCTTGAAAATTACGCTCCAGATAACTGTACAACTTGTCTCATTACTTCATACCAATATGTGCTCAAGCCCCTGAGAGAGGCCCCTGAGGTGTCTGTATCTAAAATAAGCACACTGTCATAAACTCACATTTACATTGACTTTGTCATAACATAGATCAACAGATGATGTTATTTTATATAGTTTTATTTTTATAAATAGTTGCTTTTTTGTTTATGATTGGATTCTCCCACTACAAGTCCCATGAAAGCAAGGACTCTTCTGTAATTTATTTTTGTATTATGAGAACATAGATATTCAAAAGAATGTACAGGATGAATGAAAGAATGAATTGCAAGTTAGTTAAGCAAAAAATGCATAAAAGCTTGAAACTACCTATCACTGACACCCCTGCTCTCTGAAACACTAACTCTATAGGAAAAATGCTTTAAAAGCCTCTTATGTCTAAATAGCAAAACATAACCTGACCCCAGGTTTTTATAGTTTTCTGACAGGAATTTTTCTGATGCTCCTCAAGGATTGTAGAAATACAGAAATGGAGCTAAACTCCCACAGTTATTGGGTGATCCTAGTGATTCTAGGGTCAAGAATTACTGCAAGTCCTAGAAAATCACTATAAAAAGTTTTTTGTGACGCTATATGGAGCTTTAAGAAGTAGGATGGGTGATGAAAAGCATTTTATTGTTTAACAAGAGATAGTTTTCAACTTAATATTTTTTGCCCAAATACTAATAACTTTACCATTCAAGATATTTGATGTTACTTTGTGGATAGTGGTTACTGTCTTTGATTCAGAAATGTAGGATATTTCTATCATTGCAGACATTTCGGTTGAACTGCACCATTCTAGATTCTTCTCAATTCACCATTGCAGATATGTTGGGGGAGGGAGTGTATTTAAGAAATTTAACAAGACTGACCTGAATATAACAGTGGTAGCACCAATGCGTCTGCTGATGTCTCAAGAAGGTTAAATCTATTTGTCAGTACAGCAGTGCTGGATGGTTGAAACATGTTTCATCTGTAGCATAGAAAGAGATGCCTCCAATGCCTCTGCGTGAAATTTTGACACCATTTGCTGGGGAGATACAATTGTGTTCATATGCTAGGTAAAGTTCTGATAGTGAGAGGGCACAGGATAAGAGGAAGCCACTGTGGGTTATTGAACAAAGATGGATAGTGGCCAAGCCTTCATTTGTGTGTATATTTCTTTTTGTGTGTGTGTGAATATGTGTGTGGTGGTTATTAATGTGTGTTTTTGTATTTATATGTGTGGGTGTGCAAATTCATGGTGAGTTTCCTTTGAACATAAAAATGATTCAACTACATGACCTTCCAGGCTCTTTTCTGCCATGATATCTCCATACTGGTGGCTCTGTGAGAGCTGTAGCTCCCAGGCATTGATGTCCATCTGTGTCAGTGAACTTCTCACTTGAGATAACACAAAGCAGACACATGGAAGCCCTCAGTATATAAAACTGTGGGGTCCACTTCATATTGCTCCAATTAGACTGGAGAATGCCTTTTCTTCTCTCATACTTTATTGCCACTTTTCTAAAAGCTTACTTGCAATTTATCCATTTATCTGATGCATCATGCTGCACTATGAGGGAAAAAAATAAATATATTAGGCCTACTAATATGCAAGATTATAATTGGAAGAGACAGCATCAATACCAGATATGGTAGAGATGGCAAAATTATCAGATTTGGAATTTAAAGCAATAAGGACTCATGTGTTAAGGGTTCTAATGGACATAGTAGAAAGTATACAAGAATAAATTGACAACACAAGCTGCAAGACAGACGTCTTAAAGGATTAAGAAGAATCCTTGAGGTGAAAAGTACCCTAGCAGCAATAAAGAATGCACTGCTGGACTTTGGGAGTTGACACAACTAAGATGAATCTTTGAGCTTGAAGACATGTAATAGAAACCTCCAAACCCGAAGGGCAATGGGAACAGAGACTAAATAGTGTGGAACAGAATGTCCAAACATTGCGAGTCAGCTATAAAACGGTATAACACACATAGTACAAATACAAGGAGAAAGAGGAAAAGAAGAAATATTGAAAATAATAATGACTGAAAAGTCTCCCCAAATGAGTGGCACACACTGAACTATAGATCCAGAAAGCTGGAAGACCAAAATGCACATCTGAAAATTACACTGAGGCATTTCATCTTCAAACAACAGAAAATCAGAAGTAAAATAAATTCTAAAAGAAACCACAAGAAAAACCACCTTGTTCCTAGAAGAACAAACAAGAATTACATTCTATTTCTACTTAGAAATGGTATAAGAAGAGAGTAGAATGAAATATTTAATGTATTGAGAGGGGAAAAAAACCCACCATCCTAGAATTGTGTACCCTGTGGAATTACCTTTCAAAGGTGAAGGAAAACTACTTTCTCAGACAAATAGAGGGAATTTGTTGTCAGTAAATCTGCTTTAGAAGAAATGTTAAAAGTAGTTTTTTTTAAAGTTAAGGAAAATAACAAAAGGTCCAAAAACTGAGACCTTGACAAAGAATTAAAAAGGCATAAGTCCAGACAGGAAAAGCACTACATCTTCTTTCTTTGTAGCTGTACTAAGTAGGAATGCAAATAAAATTTACTAATAGTATAAATTTACCTATATATTTTATACATAAGATATAGAAAGTGATGTTTTGCTATGCTTATACATTGTGAAATGGTTACCACAAAGTAATTAAAATACCTATCACCTCAAATAGTTACTATTTCTACATGTACACTGAGGACACATAAGATTTGTTCCCTTAGTAAATTTGAAGTACACACTATTTTAGCTATCATCTCCTTGGTATATTTATACGAGAGCTCCAGAATTTATCATCTGATAATTGAAAATTGGTGCCCTTTGACCAACATTTCCCCACCTTCAAACACCATTCTATTTTATTTTCCAGTGTGTGTTACCTCTTTACACATATAGCACACCTACACAAAATCATGCACTATCTACCTAGCATAAGTTAGAGCTTGCGTAATATGGCTAGGACAGTCTCTTTCTGACTATATCAGTTATCTCCTTGCTTCTGGGACAAAATACCTAACCAGCTTAAGGAAGAAAAGCGTTTATTTTTGGCTTACAGTTTCAAGGGGAAGTCTATAACGGTGTGAAAAGCATGGTAAGAGCAGATGATGTCAGATCATCACATTATAAGGAAGAAAAGATTTCTTTTGCTCTCTATCTCTCTCTCTCTCTCTCTCTCTCTCTCTCTCTCACACACACACACACACACACACACACACACACAAACACATCAAGCAGAGTTAGACAAAACCTCAAAGGCTGTCCCCAGTGACACACTTCACACTTCCTCCAGCTAGACTCCAGTTTCCAAAACTTTCACAATTTCCCTAACAAACAAAGCAACCAATTGCAGATTAAATATCCAAACAGATGAGACTATGGAAACCACCACACTGTCCATCTCACATCTAATTATTTCACTCAGAACAATCAACTTGAGCAGAAAAAAAAACTCACACCTGGGGAGAACGCTCTTGCAAAGACCCCTACTATGGGGAAAATCATAGATTTTTCATGTACCATATTCAATATCTCAGTTCTTATTTTGTGATCTGTATCCTCTGCCTTTATGGATCAATGCTGCCTGCTGCCCTTTGTGTATTTGGCTCCACATTTAATCTTGAATATAATAGCTAAGATGATCTCTTTGTTTAGTCCTTCAACTTGATGATAATGTGTACCTTTTAGGCTCAATTGACTCTGTGTTTCTCTAGGTAATAACTTTGCCAGATTTGGCCTTGGCTTGTGATTGCAACTGATTCACCAAAAGGACACTTCCAGGACCCCTGTAAGGAAGGACTGCTCTGGGAGAACTTCTCACATCAGTCTGGGTGTAGAAGACTGAAGACAATCTTTTTAGCTAGGCTTTACTTAATTACATTCCAAACCTTAGCAAATTCTCTGCTTCCCATGATGGGATTTGAGTGTTTCCTAAACTTCCCTTAGCAAGACAGGGATAAGTGTGCTCATAGGCGGTCACTCTTGCTCCTAACCATTCTTACCCAATTTGCTGCTGGTTCTTGGTAAACTCTTCATAGAGGGTAATTTTATGTTGAAGTCCTGAAAGTAACCTTATTCCACAATCAATCACCATTTAAGGGCTTCTCCTTTGTCAATCATTCTACTACACAACAAAAGCCTGGATGACTAAGAGAAGAGTAAATAAGTTATTACCATAAGCTTTGAAAGTCCTTCATGACAAGCTGGTCTGTAAAGGCTAAAACATCCTGACAAACATCAAAGCTTTTCAGTAATGTAACCAGCATGCGCTAATACAGCATGTAATATAACACATGAATTCTAGGGCCTCTCAGAAAACATGCAGACCTTGTGGAAGAAGTATATAACTCAACTTATAAGATCCCGGGGCTTTCAATATTCTATAAAGTGAAATATCCCTAATAAACACACCTAAGCTTAGATTGTATTTCTTCAAGTATACAAACCTATGAAACAGGTTTGAGTACCTTACGTTTAAGGGACGATTGTGCTCTTCAAGCTACTCAGAGGCAGAGCTCTTTATCCTGGTAGAACATTTGGATACAGGTGACACAGGCTGCCACGCTTCATAAACTCTCCTGTGAATTTATAAATCACACAAGGATGTTTCGTGTATAATTCTTCTTAACTAGAGAGAATTACTTTAAATAGGTAACTAACCCCCTTACCCCCAAATTTATACATGCCTCATCACAGCCTCTGGCTGTATATTCTAGTGGGAATGCATTTTTTTGTTATATAAGTCATAAATGTTTTTGCACTGAGATTTAGTTGATTTATGGGTAATACCACATGCCAGAAAAAGATTATCTTTCATATGCAATTTTCAAATGAGTATATACAAATAAATTTATAGTATTCTCTGCTTCTCACTTAAGAGGCACATGCAGGTCATAGGAACTTTATTTTTTTTTCTTGTTGATATCAATAGCTTTTGAAGAGTTAATGAGGAATTTTTGATTAAAATTATTGTCATTATGTTAAGCCAAAAGCTCTAAAGTAATTTAATGCATGTGTGTACATGTGTGTACAGGTAACTGTTGTATGTAAGCATGTGGATAACAAAGGAAAGCCTCACTTATCATCAGAATTCCAACAACCTCTTGACACAGGATCTCTCCTTAGCCTGGAGCTCACCAATTCAGTTAGATTGGTTAGCCAGAATCCCAGGGATCCACCTGTTCCTGCTTCCCTAGGACTGGGACTATAGGTACACATTACCACCTCTGAAAGTTGATGGGAGATCAAGCTCTGATCCTCATGTTTGTGAAATAAGCACTTTACCAACTAAACTGTCTCCAACCAAGCATTCTTTTTTTTTATAAAATTAATATTTTTTATTGTCCATAATGAGTTACATTATTTAATGGGCAAACAATGAATTGTTATCCCCAGTTCCCCAATACCCCTCTTCCCTATGCCCACTTGGCTGGAAATCCTCCTCCGTGGGCAGTCTAGATCAGTCCTT
Organism: Zapus hudsonius; assembly: GCA_004024765.1. Lineage (NCBI taxonomy): Eukaryota > Metazoa > Chordata > Mammalia > Rodentia > Dipodidae > Zapus > Zapus hudsonius. Next base: position 18,783 of record PVHP010001091.1, read on the forward strand.
GGGGCAGGGGATCATGGATAGCCTAGGAGTCAGCCTGGTTCTCCTGGCCCTAGTATGATGTTACTCAGCGATTGACGGAGAAGCTATTATAAATAGAATCTAGGTAATCCAGAATGGTGTATCTTTGATAACCTATACTGATCTCACTCTCCAATGGAGACTGTGTTTATATCTTTCAGAATGCAGCAAGAGCAGTGGCCCATCCAACCCTACCAACCATCCGCAAGCCAATAGCTGAGATCCTGGCAAGAGATGTGCCACCACAGTCATACCATGGAGGATTCATATGGAACCCCGCAGAGAATGATGGGATGAACAAGGGACCCACAGCCATAGTCATTCAATCAACACAGGATAAGCCAGTGAGACAGAAACCAACGATATTCAACACAAAGACCACTAAGTTCTCATCATTAAAGCAGCCTTAATACTCTCCCACCATGAATCAGGGAATTGAGCGGAAGAGGGGGCAGAAAGATTGTAAGAGCCATGGTGGGGGAGAATATCCAGAGGCAAGACACCCCTGAGTAACCAAGAATTCTTATTTTTACCATGAAACTAAAATCTGAAAGTGTGATCATTCAGTTTCACAAACAACTTTGCTTACTGAATATTATGAAAAAAAATAATAGGTCTTTGGAGCCAGCTATACCTGGATTAATATCCCAGGCATATTGCTTACTATCTATGAAATCTCAGCCTACATGTCTTTATCTATAAAAAGTAAATGGTTATCTCAAAGAGTATTGTTAACTTTAAATGACATAATAAATAGGCATTTAAATACTATGTGACAGTATAGGGTATTTCTTTTCCCATTTAGAGAACACAGGCATAATAAAAAAATGCAGCTGCTAAGTGGAATCATGAAAAGAAAGCTACCATTCATTAGGGAAAATGATTTAAAATGCTAATATAATTATGTGTCATTACCCATATCTACTATTATTCATGCAGAAGGCTTTGACACTTTATGCTTGTAATGGAGGTCATTCTGTTGAATTCCATATGGCTTTTATGTAGATTAAAATGTTTATTAATTTGTGATAAAAAGAGCATTCATGGTGGCAGATTAGAATATTGTGGGAATATATGTCATTGCACAAGACACTGGTCTTCTTGACATTACTTTCCAAATGTATTGCTGTTCAAATGCAGTAGTTCTCCTATTCAGAAATTCTGACATGAAATAGGCTATCAAATAAGAAACGGTTTCTTATCTATTATCTTCTTTCACAGGTACGTAAGTAATAAGATGGTTGCAAGTGGGATGGAAATTATACTTTGTCCTTTAAAGCCTTCATGAGTCAATGGTTTCCTGGTAGTTTCAGGTTTAAGAATTAACTTTTTTTCTGTCTCATATTATATCAACAACATTAACTCAAATCAAAAGGAATGAAAGTCTTCCAGAATTCTAGCCTTGGGTGCCCATAGAAAGTGGCAGGGGGAAAAATCAGATTTCCCAAATTCTTTCCTCAGAGTCTAATTTTTTGGTGAATGTGATGACATAAAATGATATTATCTATGATAATATCTGGCTTTGATCAGGACTCATACTGGGTTGGGGCAAGGCTGGGGCTTGCCCTTTTCTGTTCTCTGCATCTTAGTACATATCTTAGTACATATCTTAGTACATCTTTGATTATTCAAAAGTTTCAAATTTTGAGAGAGAGAAATTAATTCTTCAAGAACTTCTTAAAAATCAAATATAAAGCCATTTTTCATGAAGAAATTATGCTTTCTATTAGTTAAGATGAGCCCTTTTTCCTGTGGATGTATGCAACTATAAAATAATTAAATTTCTGGCCACAAAAGAAAAACAAGAGGGGACAATGTTTTTATTATGGTTTTTATTAGTAGAACCCCTGAGGTTATCAAATAAAAATCTTTACTTCACCAGCATTCCAAGAACTGCCATGAACTTATTTTATCATCCATGTATGGCAAATTCTCTGCTAGGTAGCCATTCCTTCTAGGGCACATTCTATACTATATGCTGAATATGTCACTTCTTTTTCTCTTTAATCACTTGTTTCTCATCTTGTTTTCTGGAGTCACATCATTTAAATATCTATTACCTATGCCTTAACTGTGAGAGACTTGAGGTACATGGTGTGTGAAAGGACACTGATCTCAAAATCAAATGACTTGGCTTCCCATTGGAACTTTACCATTAAATACTTTTTTAGCCTCAATATTCATGAGTTATTTTGATGACATCTAAAATTGATGAATTGTAGTAGTCACCTCAGTGGTCTCTGAACATCTGTCCCTCCCTTTCCCTGTGGATTTAATATGGCTTAAGAACCCTGGAAGACCTTCGTATAAATACATCCTAAGATAGTAACATATCAAGACAGTGACTTTTTGATTTAGAGAAAAGGCTCATTGACTCTGGACAACAGAATGTCTCTCCCATTCCTCTTGCTATTTGTAGGGCTCTGTGAATAAATTTTGGGAACATAGATGAAAAAGTGCTAAAAAGTCTTTTCCAGGTCTGGTTTCAGAATTCAGATGCTATGTATATATAAACCTTTCCTCTTTTCTCTCTCAATCATATTTCTTGTCCTTGGCCAAATGTAAAATATTTAATAAAGAATATCAAAGCCTCAGAAGAAAGGATCCTAAGTGTCTAGAGAGCCAAACTCTTCTCTAACCTGAATTAGTCTGTAATATATGTGAGAAAAACAATTTGTTTCCGAAATACTGAGGATGTTTGTGACAGCACTTAGTTGTAACAAGTTGTTAGAGCAGTTATATATATATATATATATATATATATATATATATATATATATATATATATATATATATATATAAATAGTGTAGAGCTCAGTGGTACAATGCTCTGCAAGGCACCAGGTTCAATTTCCAGCCCCCACCCCCCAAAAAGTTCAAGGAAATAGCTCTACTTTTTCATCACCCTGAAAGTGACTATGGAGTTAAATAATTTATATAGCACTTACTCATTTTCAGAAATCCCCTCAATTATAATTAAGATATTGTCACAATCCCTCATGGGGAAAGATGTACTTTCCTTATTATTTTAGGATACAGAATTTTGGGCAAAGAAAAATGAAATGCCACAAACTCAAAAATAGTGACTATTCAGCCAGCGTGCAGAATTCATTTGTTAGAAATTATGCAGCACCAATATTCTATTTGGGTAATGTCCAAACTCATTAGAAGTGCACAAATGATTGTTTTCTCTGTTTAACATTTTCTGTTTAATTTACTAAGGTGCCTTTTTGATTAATGTCACTTCTCATTTTGACCACGATGCCATATTTCTCAAAGAAGCATATGAATATGGAAACAGCACAGATATTGTTAATATCAATCTTCATCTTGTTCTTTAACTTTGAAGTTCTTACTCATCTTTATTTCCAAGCTAAAGTTGGAATGATAAATTTACATCTATTAGATATAATGTCTTCTATTAGTTTTCCTGTTTTTAACACATCCAAAGCTTAAGAACTAAGCATTTCATATTGGCTGATTATAATCACATACAAAGAGTGTCTGATGCTAATGTGGCAAGAACACGTATGATTCAGTTCTCTCAAGCTTCCTGCCAGATTTGAGTCATGTAGCTAAGTGAAGTGATGTCTGTGGGTGTAGACATCTTTTTGGAATGCCAACCAGCATGACCGCTCCTGAATGAAAACAGTTAAGCATGCAGTGATAGAAGAAGAATTAGACAGGTTAACTATCAAGTGAGTGAGGGTGTCATGGTTTGATCCTCGTGTCCCCCACAAACAAATGAATGTGTTCTCAATGATCGATCCTCAGCTGATGGCAGTTTGGGTTTTACAACCTCGCTGGAGCTGTGTTGTTGGGGATGGTTTTATGGGGGTTATAAGCCAGATTCCCCTTGCCAGTATTTGGTACACCTTCCTGCTGCTGTTTGCAGTGCTGTGGCAGAAGTGATGTCCATCCCTCTGCTGATTCCATCATTTTCCCTACCATGATTAAATCTCCCATCGAGCCCATAAGCCAAATAAACTCATTCCTCCACAGCCAATTTTGCTTGGGTTCTTTCTGTGCAGCAACTAGAAAGCAGACTGCAACAGAGGGTGACAGTGGAAGACATTCTGCATATTAGCAAGGCTTCTAAAGAAGTGTAGAGTTTGTGTGCTGTTGGGCGTATGATGAAAATGCTTCATTTTCTTTTCCTGTCAATGGAAGCTTCAATAATGTCTATCTTGCTCCTTTCTACTGTAATGAATAAAAAGATTTTAGTAATATCTTAAATATAAATGGTCTGAGGCAATAGCTAGGTAAGCTTAGTGGTCCAAATGTTGGTCTACAATAGCACTCCTATTTATGTATTGAAGAAAGTTATTACCAAAGCTCTCCTTCAATGTGCTCCCCCCAAATAATCTCTTATCTTCTGTGGTAGTTTGAATGTATGGCCCCATGGACTCAGGCTTGAAACTTGAGTCTCCAGTGGGCAAAGCCCTGGAGATATCATTGTGGGTGGATCATGGGGTCCAGCTGTAAGGTGTGCTAGGGGAGAAAGATCTTGAGTCCAGCCTTTACTAGGTATGCTGAAAGCAGTTTTAGAGCTTTGGTGATTTGTGCTGCTGGTATTTTCCTGGCTTCTTGATGGTGTCCCTTTGCATGGATCTATGGAAGTGAGCCAGCTTCTAACATTGATGGTTTTCCCCTGGAATTTTTAAGCCTAAAGTAATCCCCATTTCCTCCTATAAACTGTTTTTTGGACAGGTGCTTGTCAAGCAACAAGGAGCTTGCTGCAATAGTAATTTGGTATTGAGGAGTGGGGCTGATCATGTGGATTTTTTTTTTTTTTGGAACTTGTGGGCTGGAGAAATGAGGAAGGACTTGATACTTGGGACTGGTTCTAGAAGCTTCACAATGTGGTAAGCCAAATTTTATGGGCTGTTCTAGTGAGTTTGAAAATGCTAAAGGCAGAGAGAACTGTGTGTTGTGAAGGCTTAGTTTATTTCAAAAGGGAAAGTGAGACAGGGAGACAGCAGAAAACTTTGTTGGAACTGGGCTGCTAACGAGAAGGCCAGCTGCATTCTTCTGCCCATGCCCAGAGAGTTTGATCAAGGAATTTAAAAGTAATGAACTGATGTGCTTGGCAGAAGGTATAGAACAGAAAGATAGAAAAAAATGTATGGTTTCTTATAGGAAAAATGCCAGCAAGTTTAAAGTTATAGGCACAGAGACTGGTTTTGGCAATTGTTAGCAGATAACAACCATTAAGAGTGTGCCAACTTCTTTGCATTGAAACAATGGGAAAGAGATGCCTGAAAGTGAAATCCACCTAGGAAATGTTGAATAAGTAGGAATGCAAACTCTTGTACAAGGAAGTGACTTAAAGGAAGAATTCTTAAACCATATTCTGCTCTTCAAGGTCAAAGTTTATTTCCCTCTGGATTAACCATTGGCTGGGCTGCAGCACATCTAGTGATGGTTTTGGAAACATGAAAAATGCAGCAGGTCATGAAGTACCAGGCTGCTGCTGAGATGCAGCATGTGAAATGGTTATCAGAATCCCTGTGTGGAGGCCAATGAGGTCAGTGCCTGAAGTTGAATCAGCACATGTTGCTGAGATGTGGCACGTGAAGCAGGGTGATGTTTCTGTATTGAAGGACAAAAAGGTCATTGTATAGAGCTCTGAGGATGGACTATGGTTTGCAGTAGAGACCTAATGATGTTTTGAATGTACCAGGACTGTGCAATGGCTGCCATGGAGAGGTGGTGGCTCAGGATGAAAGTTTTCAGACTACTCAACCCAGCTAGAAGGGCAAAATAGAAAATCCAGAGACTGTTATCACTTGTTATGGACTTGAACTGCAGATGTTTTATTTTTACCAGGTGATTATTGATTTTGTACTGGTGTGGTTTCTCCTTGTTATACCTTTTTGCAGTAGAAATGTTTACTCTGGGCCATTATGTGTTGGAAGTCTGTAACAAGTTTTGATTGTACAATACTTACAGTTATGAGGTAGTGTTGGCTCTCAGATGAGGCTATGAAACAATCTTAAAGTTGGTAAAGGTAATGGGTATGCAATTTGGAATTTGAAAACCCATGGAGACAATTTCTTTATGGACCCAGGGTATTGATTTAATGCTAACCAGCAACTGATGGGACTCAGCAAAGAGAGAAAGTAGGGTAGGTATAAGGACCACACTCCCTAGGTTTTCTGTACCTGCAAATTTCACATGGAGATAGGAAGCTATACTAAAGTCATACTTTCCCAAGTCTTCCTTAGGTGCTGCTTTGATCTCTCAGATGTTAGCTCCATTTCACATGTTAGCTTTTCCCTCCCATCCAGGTGAGGAAGGGTTTAAGAATTACCAAGGAGATTACTGGAACCAATTATAAATATATATTAACCAAGAAAGAACAAGTTTTCCTACTCTAACTCATGTTACTAAATGGGATGCTTCCCACTGGCCCATCAACTCCACCAGGAGCAAAGAAGTACACAAAAAGAGTTTTTCAAAAGAGGAGACTGACAAGATCCTTAAAAGGTATGTTGGTCCCCTCTGTGATAACACAAACTCCATGATAAGGGAACATAATCATTGATATCAGGATGGTTATTTCCAAATCTGAGACACATATATGTGGATGACCCCAATCAAGGGTTATTTGAGACATAAAGCTTCCTTATTCTGGTTATAGCTAACCCATGCATGTTCACAGTATCCTAGTATTATACATTATCTAGGATGGGTTCCCACAGACTTAGTCCAAAATGTCATAATCTTCCAACCATGGAAAATGTTTTTCTACTAAATGGGATCTGAGGCCACACATATGCTGAGCAGCTCCAAATGGCACCCAATGGTTTTATGGCACCAACCTCTGATCCATTATTGAAGTGGAATGTTGTGAATAAAAACCTGATGAATCTGCTAATGTTTCCTTTGCTTTACAAGACTTTGATAAACAGATTCAGACCATGTCAGATGCTATGGTGCCATTTGGTGAACAGTTCTGGGAATGAATCTCAAGGTTTTCATGGTAGAAGATCTCACCCATGGTGACCTTTGTAATTATTTTACTAATCTTTGGACTGTGTATACTCAACTTCTATTTTAACTTTACTTCTCCTCACTTACAGGCTGTTCCCAGTCACATGGTCATACAACAATCCAACTCCATCTACGCTGGGCTGCTTGAATACCCTATAAGAGTAGAACACTTCCCACTTATGGAGGGGCAACCCCCCTTCTTACCTCACAACTTTAGACCTACCAGTCTCTGAGGTAGGCTCGAACACTAATATTTCTTTTTTAACGTAACCAAGTATAAAACCTTACCAATGTAGGGTGTGACTGACAGGTCTCTCTCCCTCTCGGGCCTTTAGGATAGGGACTCCACCTCTCAGAGAGATACCCCAACTGCCTTAACTCCATGTCTCATCCATCAGGAAATCGTTAGGATCAGACATCCATTGTTCTGTTTTCCCCAAAACAGTTGGGGTGTCTTCAAGAGAGGGGGGAAATGTGGAAGATTAGAAGTCAGATTCTCAGCTAGGCAGTCAGGATCGGCCCCTATGACCTCATATCACAACTTTGCCAACTCTATTTCTGCACCTCCTTAGCTAAACCTTTGCCTCACCCAGATGAAGGTGAGTAGCTCCTAGGTCCAGACCAATCAAATGATACCTTGATTAGGACCCTACTCACATTGTGATTTCAAATTCCAAACTTCCAAAACTCAGGGGCTTTCCTGCTTGGGTCTGGGCATACAGATCGTGGACTGTGAGGAGGTAGTGAGTGTGTTTCTCTCCTGCTGGCAAGCCTTGCCAGAGGAAGAGAAGAGAACTACATCATCATAGATTCTATTTCCCAACTCTCTTTAAAAGCATGTACCTCTTACATCAGGTCATGTGGTGGCAGGTCACCTTTCCTCTCCATTCCACTCCTTTTCCTTCCCTCATCCCAGTAATGCTTGAATCAAGTGTGTTGTTTAAAATCACTCTCCATTTGTCTCATGACTGAGTCTTTGACATACTTGAGGTAAGAACTTCGGGTTCCAGGGTTATGACTCAACTGCCCTCACCCTACATCAAGTTCTCTTGCCTTGGCCCCAGCACTGCCTTGGGAGTAATGAAGCTAGCTCAGGAAGAAACTGCAGCATTTTTTAACTGTTAACTTGAAGTCACCCCTTGAGCATAAGACCCTACAGAAGGGCTAAGATGCTGCTCAGACTTTCTAGATCACCACAGAATCTTATTTTTTAACTTTTTCTTACAATTTTATAACATAAATAAAATTGAAACAAAATATTCAATAATCTCACTATCTCAATATACTAGATGTTTTCATGTTTCCTGTCCCATTTACTCTTTATTCTCATAAATCAACAACATCTCTCTCTGTCTCTCTCTCTATATATATATATGTAGATAGATAGACATAGATATAGATATAGATATAGATATAGATATAGATATAGATATAGATATAGATAAAGATAAAGATATAGATATAGATATAGATATAGATATAGATATAGATATGAAACTACAGTATATACATGGTTTCTGTTCTGCTTTTAAAAAGTTAATATGCATTATAAAAACCTTTCTTGTACATGTTGCTATTAAGCATTTGAAACCATAGTATTAAATGTTGCAGATAAGTTAACTGATTGATACAAACCTGATTATTTTCTTTTCTTTATTATACCAAAGACTGCACTCTTTTTCTTAGAAATGGGCCTTTAGTTTGTTGAATAAAAATACATTCTTTGGCTGCCCTCTTCTGCCTGGTTTGGAATGTGATTCTTGTCTAATTTCTAATTCTGATTCTTCTATGAGAAGTCTTTTTTTTTTTTTTTTGGCTAGATAGCTTCACATCCTTCCCCTCAACATCCCCTGTATGTTTCCTCAGTTGTGATGGGAAAACTTGAATCTTAACTTCAGCCTCTGTATACATACAAATATTATAATTAAGAAGGTTCCTGTTTCCCAGCAGCTTGTGTGGGGCAGCTGGAACCCTGAATGCTTGTGGCATGGAGGAAAATATGGGGGGAAATAGGATAGATCAATACATCAACAAGAGAGATATGGGGCTGGAGAGCTGGCTCAGTGGTTAAGGCACTTGCCTGCAAAGCCTAACGACCAGAGTTCCAGTCCCCAGTACCCACGTAAAGCCAAATGCACAAAGGCACATGCATCTGGAGTTCCTTTACAGTGGCTAAAGGCCCTGGCATGCATGCTTTCTTTCTCTCTTCTCTCGCTCTCTTTTCTCTCTCTCTTTCTCTCCCTCCTTATAAATAAAAATATTTTAAAAAGAGAGATCCAACTGTCTATCAGTAGCTGGGTCACCTCCACCTCTTCTTCCTTGGGCCCAGAAGAAATTGCAGGGGAAGTGGTGAATACTGCTCTCATGGCTATCCTGAAAACCAGTTCCAGGGAAATGGCGACAGATTCTGTGGTCACTCAAACCTCATCAAAACAGAGATCCAGAGCTACAGAGAAGGCAACACTAAATTAGATCTCTATCTTGCCCACCAAGGCTCAGGAAGCATCTCTAGGAAGAGAGGTTGGAAAGAGTGTAAGAGACTCAGGGTGGGTGGGAAGAGCCTGAGACACCATGTCTTCCTCTTCCCTGCAGAGACTGACTGAGACCTCTTGGTCCCCACAATGAATACCAAAAACCCCACTGAAGGCCCTCATCAGAATTGGGGCAGGGGAAACAGGGGTATGTGTGCAATCTTTTTTTTAAAAAAATCACTAAATTAAAAAAATAATAGTTATGCAGTTCTAAGATTAGATGTTTTATAACTTTACTTCTTCTAAATATTTGAGATTACTGTCTTCAAACATGAGAACTTCTAAGACATTCAGTTACAGAAAACAAAGAAAAGTATAAAGATATTAAATATAATCTTGTGATGGAGTATTTATTTACCTATTAAAACTACTAGAAGGAAATATGGCTCTCTATTAATGCTTTTTATATTCTCTACACCTATTTTTTCATAAAAGGTATAAGCTTTCCTTTAAAATCAGGGAACATGATTTAATGGGTTTAAATTATCCATGTTTCAATTAATAACCATTAATTTTGTGGTCAGATAGATGAGAGTTTCAATTCAGCACCTACCACTTCCTCTCTTCAACTTTTATTTTTCTCATCTATGGAGAGGGGACAATCAGAGTACTGACCTGAAAGCGAAGTGAAGTGACAAAGTGTAGTAGTAAGTTCTCATTACTCCCTATTGTGGTCTCCACAGATTTGTATAATAGACACTATTTGGTATGCTGGGGATTTGGTCTTCATTTCTCAATTCCCTGGTTATAATTTTTCGCTAATTTTAATGCATTGTTTTGAAAATGTGTCAGTTGTATGATAATAAATCCTGTGTGAGAGCATTTAGAGCAAGTGCAAACAAAGGCTTCCGCTTCCCCGTGGGTACATCGCAGTAATCATGGCTTCAACAGCAACATGCTTCTTGATTAGATCAATTAATTCAGACAGACAAGGTATGTATTTTGCATTTTTCAATTTTCATGCACCCTGGTGACTTTCTGTTGTTAAATGCTTGCCATTACTCTTACATGTTATTTCATTTAGACCAGTGAATGAAGTCATGAATTTCAAATTACATATGTGAGAGCAGTTTATACAACACTAAGTCACCTCAGAAGTTCTGGTCTCTAAGAGATGAAAAACAGGAGGCTCTGGAACTAGCACACATTTTATCTTCATATTACAAGTTTTGCATAACATCCTAAACTGTTTTGTAACTCTTAGCAGTATTATATAGTTAAGAATGGGCAACTGAGGGACTATAGATGAAGCTCAGTTAATAGCATTTATGGGTTTATTAATAAACTAGTTTATTAATAAACTCAGTTAATAGCATTTATGGGTTTATTAATAAACTAGGTGCAGTAGAGAACAACTGGAATCCTAGCACTCAGGGGGTGGAGGCAGGAGGATCAGGATCTCAAGTTCATCCTTGGCTACATAGTGAGCGTGAGAATAGTCTCAGCTATATAAAACCCTGTATCAAAAAAGAAAGAAGGAAAAAGAAAAACATTGAAATTAACATCTGGGCATGGTGTCACACACCTGTAATCTCAGCACTCAGGGGGCCGAAGCAGGAAGATCATCAGTTCTAGATCATCTTTAACAACATAGTGACTTCAACCAGCCTGGGCTACAGGAGAACCTATCCTAATACACTCCTCAAACACAAAGCAAAACAAAACAACAAACAACAAAACAACAACAACAAAAAACCCAGAAAACCAAACCAAACAAACCAGCAAAACAGAATTTGAAACAGAAAAGGGTATGGTATGGCAATCATATAAAATAGTGGTCACATTATATTTTCACACCTGTATGCAGGGTTATTTGACTTTGCTGTTTCTCTCTCTCTCTCTCTCTCTCTCTCTCTCTCTCTCTCTCTCTCTCTCTCTCTCTCTCTCTCTCTCTCTACCAGAAAAAAAGAAATTAAGAGCTAGACAGATAAACAGATCATAATTGTCAATAGGCAGTTTCTCAGGATTGTAAGGCCTTTTTCTAGTCTTCAAGATAGACCAGGGGATGCTGAAGGGAGAAGATTCCAGCACTGTTATTTTGGATCAGCTGATATACAGACTACTGGTATTTTGAGGATGAGATAATCCATTAACACTTCTCTACCATCCATCCTACCGTGTCCTCTCTGACAAGTTTGCCTCAGCAGAAAGGTTCCTTCTTGGCATGCCTGCTTGAGCTCTTGGGAGAGTGAGTGCGCCTCATTGTAGTTCCTGTACCTTCTTGAGAAGTTTCTTCACTACTCACAGGCTAGCCTCTCATTAATCTAAGCTCATTTATCCTTAATTGTGTTTTATGTGAAAGGCATCTTGTTCAAACCATTGGGTGGTATCTGTCCCTTGACTGAACCCTAATAGAATCCATTTCCAATTCTACTAAAGCCAACATAAGATTCACATTTCTTATACTTTAAAAACTGATCATTTTATAAAATCAACTGTGATTTTGGCTCTTATTATTATTAAGTATGCTAATAATTTGCTTAGCTAGCCATTAAGAACATTGGCCTTTTTGATTTTCACTGTCCATTGCTAAAATTTTTAACAGAGTAAGATTCTTATGAGAGGCTGGTTATACATTGTGGCAATTATAGCAGTTTTAAAATCACTCCTGATTGAGTCATTGGCTTAAAGTCCCCGACAACAAATGTAGTCCTTTCAGCCATTTGATATATGCTTTGATCAGAATGAAAGCCTAGTTTACTTGATTTTCCTTCTGCATATGTGAGCCACTGTTGGAGTATAATGCTTCCTTCCCACTGCTTTAAAATGTTGCTTTTGGCTTTAATGATTTATACATATCAGTTTATTCTTTGGGACTATTCTCTCTATTCCATTAATCTTTCATTCATTTCTACAATGTTTTCATTATCTGAGAAGTTTCAGCCCCTATAATGATACCTTTAATAAAATTTCCACATTTGTTCTTGTCCACTTATGTTTCCAAATAAACACTTAAATGGTTTTTGTGAAGATTTTTAAATGTTTCCTTTCCATTTTTTATTGCCGGCATGCGCGCGCACACACACACACACACACACACACACACACACACACACGTGTGTGTGTGTGTGTGTGTGTGTGTGTGTGTGTGTGTGTTTATGTGTGTGTGGTGTGCACCTCAGGGTGATCTCCCCTCCTACCACCCTGTTTGAGAGAGACTCTCCATTTTTGTTGTTTTTGCAACTGCATTTGCAGAAGTCTAGTGATCACATGTGTTTCAGACTATTCTGGCTCTGCCTCCCGTTACTTTAGGTGCATTGGGTTTACAGACAAGCTTACCTTTTCACATACTACTTCATGTGGGTGCTGGAGAATTGAACTTGGGCTGGAAGGCTTGAGTGCAAGTGCCTTTACCTGCTGAAAAATCTCCCCAGCCTCTGTTGCCTTTAAGTTTTGAGAAAATTGTCTTGACTCTATGAATCCCAATGAAAAGAATGGACACTGTTGCTAAGAGCTACTCTCCTCATATGGGATCATCATGTGGTTGTTTATTCAAATCTCCCTGTATTCAAGTCAATGGAGTCTCCTGTTTCTGTATTTCTTGCTTTTCATTCTCTATTACAACTGATAATAAGGTTATTTGTTTCAACCTACCTTCTAACTGTTTGTGGAAAACAAATGGAAGCTATAGATTTTTGTCATATTTATTGTGGACCTGACAAATTTATTAAATTATTATGAATTTCTAGATAACAATCTTGAATGAGCAAATGTATTTTAATATTATTTCAGAAAAATATAAATGCTCTATGAAGCTATTATCACCTCATAGAAAGTACAACCTTTATGATTTTCTAAGAGTTTTAATTTCTCCTATAATTAAAATGTTTCCATAGAGAAGTACTAGAACACACACACCATAAGGACAGATCTTGAGCACAAAATCCAATGCAGTGTATTTTTCTCTCTTTTTTTCCCCATGCTTAGTATCATAGGGGTAGTCCCAGGATACATTTGCCTGATGGTATGAAGGCATTGTTAATTCAGCCTTGTTTAGTAGGATTGTCAAATACCTTTTCTGCTTCCAACTTGATCTTAGTCTTGGTAAAGAAAGAAAAGGAATCCATCTCAGGCCCAATCCTTTAGGATACTTACTGGTCAAGCATAGAAAGTACAAATTATTTCAAAATAATGTGGTGCTTTTTCGTGAACATAAGATACTCGAGGAGTGGGACTATCAAAGGTCAGTGAAAAATTTTCAAATTAAATTACATCTAAACTGGCAAAGAGGCTTAGCCAGGCTTAAGTGTGCATGGGGTAAGATGGGTGGTGGGGGAACAGTTGAGACAGAAGGTACTCCATGAGCAAACTCATACAAAAAAATCCATACATGAGTGTGGCTAGGGATGTAGATAGAGATTACTCATGTTCAAGAAGAATGCATCTGAGCCTTGAAGAGGTAGGTAGAAACCAGATCTCAGTGGGTTTATATCAGGCGATTGGATTTAATTTTGTATATTAGTTGGGACCAATGTGTGTTTGTAGCACTATATGACTTGATTTTTTTTAGAAAGAGCTCTATGTGGTACCAGAAAGAATGTTTTCATGACTGTAAGGTAGACCGCATGAAAACAAGTGAACAGGTGACTCTCCCAGAAATGTGTTTTACTATTGAATTGGGCTATTCCAGCAGTGATGTGGATAAAAGAACTGTGATGAGTTTGTATTGATACAACTGAGCTAAGTGAAAACCACATTTCTCAGAATTCCCTTCTTGTCATAGTGTCAGGTCAGCAATGTGAAACATTTTGTGTGAGATTTGGAAGGCAAAAGTGAACCTGTAGGTGGTGAGTCGATATATTTCCATATCTGCAGGGAATGTCATTAGGGACACTTGGCCCATTGTCTACTTGCTCCTGTCATTTCAAAAAAGCTAGTTCACCTCCTTCTCTTGGGCTTAGCTTCTTAGTTTTGGCTCTGGCTATAGACCCTTAGACTCTTCAGTTCTTGCTGGCTTCTTTTTTTTTCCCTTTCTTCTTCTTCTTCTTTTTTTTTTTTAATTAAGACAGACACAGCCATACATACTTTGTATCCACACCTTAAGGTCAAATTCCATAGCAAATCTAAAAATGATTATTTCTAGTGGTTCTGTTTTTCTGATTCAACCTTAAGTCTAACAAATATAGTGTGAAGAAGTAGAAAGATTGTGCCATATCACCAGCTTTCTCTTTAGGGGGAAGGTCCTTTGGTGGATAATGACAGAACGGCATGGAATGGAGAATACATGAAAAGAATAAACCTGACATTAGCATGTAAAAAAATATCAGTTTTGAACTTGATTGGCTTGAAACATCTAAAGAATGATACCAAGGTGGTAGGACAGGCATTTGGTTATCCCAACTGCAGAGGGGAGCAGGAGAAGGGGTTCAGTGGGAGGGACAGAAAAAGATAATATCAGGTGAATACAATCAAAATACATTATATAATTTATAAAATTGTCCAAAATGTTAGTTAATTTTTTTAAGTAGTGAAAACATAATGAGGCCCTTATAGCGGGATTATCTGAACCTAGGAAAATTGTTGAGGTCACAAAAATTAAGGGTAGGGGTATGAAGTGAAGTGGAGAGGGCAGAGTGTAGCATCCTGGGAAAATACCAGTATTTAATGTGAACTGAGGAGAAAAGTCTCAATAAAAAGCCAGAGAAACAGAGGCTTGAAAAGGTAAGAGAAGAATGGGAAAAAGGGAATTAAATTGGATATGAGTAATTAAAAGCAAGCTTCTCTTATTTATTTGTGCCAGAGGTTCTTTTGGTTCATCACAATACAGAATACCTGTAGGTAATCTGGGTTGAGCAGCTCTGGGCAGCAGGAGGATTGCGGGCCACACCAAGCCGCTGGACGCTGGAAAATTGGGAGGAAACTGAAAAGATGGTGGAGAATATAGCAGAAAATCCTAGAGGATATGGAGTCATGACGAAGGGGCACACATGATCTAAGAGGAATGATCTAGTGAGGGAAAGGAAATAAAGCTATAAGAAAGGACTTGTAATTGATAGAGAAATGACTTGTGTAGTTTGAGGGAATTGGGTTCAAGAACCCAAGGAAAGGTTTTCCCTAAAGAGAAAGAAAGGCATTTATAAGACTAGAGGGGAAATCTGATGATATTTGCAGTTGGAGATGGGTTTGGAGGTAGAGAGGTATGCTTCGTTTTAATTTCTTTTTATGGCTGCAAAGCTGTCTACTGAGGTGCATGGGCAAGAGGCATAGAGCAGAGCAAGAGAAAATGAATGTTTTAGAATAATCCCTAGGGGAAATGTAGAGATAAACCTGATGTGCTGAGAAATTTGGGTTTGGGTGCATCATCTGAGGAAACTATGTTAGGAAACAAAAGTTTTTGTGGTGAGACATCTTTCATTGTGAAGGCATTATCTCCAAAAAAACAGAGAAGACCACATCAACAATTAAGCTGCTTAAATGATGTCTCCCCCCACCTCCATTCCAATAGGATGGTTGGGCAAGTTGTAAGGCAGAATAATAATTGTGCTTTTTTCTTCTTCTCAAAGCAGCCTGTGAGAGGCAAAGCAAGTTGTAATATAGTGTGATGGTTAGGTTTTGTTGTCAATTTGATCTTTTTAATTATCTTGGGTGGTTCTCTGAGGATGTCTATAGGTCTTGCAACTCTTTCCCAGACTTGACTCAATGAGTCTCTGGAATTTCCTATCTGCAAAGCACTTCCAGGAAGGAAAGTTTTTTCCCTAGCTTTCCTGAGACTTCTTTACATCCTGCCGCTGCCTTCCTGTAGACATCCTGAACTGAATAACAGCAGCTCCCCAGAAAGCCTTTAGGCCCTCATTGCTGGATTGGGACTGCTGAGGCATCCAGCCATGAAGACTGAGCAGTGACCACCAGTTCCTTGGCTCTTGGGTTTACAGACTCATATTGTGGAACTGCTATGAGCTAATCCAATAAATCACATTTTTGTTTACTACAGTTCATTTTGTAGATTCTGTTCCTCTAGAGAACCCTGACTAATACACATAGTATATTTCATCTTTAGAACTTTATCCTATTTTCTGATATACATTTCAATGCAGCTATGTAAAGCACAGATCCTAGCTTATAAGGATGGCCATAACAGGTGTAGTGGCCACTGCATGACACAGGCCTCTTCCCTGAACAAGGATCAAACTCATTTCTGGTAAATCAGGGCAAGAGGTCATGGGCTGTCACAACTAGAAACCAGATGTTTGTCAAGGGGTTAGGTTCCTGGAATGTATACGTGACCACCAGGAAGTGGCCAGAGGGCCACAAGCCAAAATTATGTGCTATATATATAATGGAAAACTACTGGGTGATATGTACTTGCTCACTCAAAACATATAAAAACTGGCTGAAACTTGAACTCGGGGTCAATGTTGAAATGTGCTGCACTGGGCAGATACTTGGACCCCAGCTAGCTGGAAATAAACCTTGCTGTGTGACTTGCATTATCGCGTGTGTCCTCTGCCCTTCTGAGGGGTGGTCGACCTCGGACCCTAACAGTGTAATGTGCCAGGAGGGGGTTAGTCACAGGGCATATAGTATGTGACATGCATGGTCATTCTTTTTTGGAAGGATTTAGTCTAGTGTAGAAGAAAAAAGAAAATCAGGGCAAGTATCATGAGAAAATAATAATGAAGAATCTATGTATTGGGCACAAACAAGATGCTTGAGATGTGTGCCTGCCTCTCTTAACTGTGTCAGAGTGAGTACTTTAGATAGTTCAATAAACCTTTGTCAATCATATGGTATCACAGAAAACTATAAAGATGAAGTCAAGGAACCCTTAACTGGAGCTGGGATCCATGGAAAAATCCTATGGGGACCAAGAACCCAGGCTCCTAGGGGCAATTCACACTACCAGATTGCTACAGAGAGGCTACACCCATTAGGAGCTAGCCATAATAGCAATGCTTGTCTCACTTAACCTATATTGATCTCACTCTCCAATGGAGATTATGTTTGTATTTTTCAGAAGGTAGTGAGAGAGCCGGGAACAACCCAATTCCACCAACAAGACATTGGATGATGGCTGACATCCTGGCAGGAGACAAACCACACCTAACCTTCATAGGGTCCAAATTAAACCTATGAGAAAGTAACAAAACAAACAGGAGATCAATCACCACAGCAAGTGTATATCCTATGAAAGATCAATGGAGACAGACACCAACAATTCCCAATACAAGCCAGGGCAAAGGTCCAGAGATACTTAAGATATCAGCAATAAAGCAGACTTAAAACTCACCCACCATGACTCAGGGAACTGAGCAGAAGAGGGGGCAGAAAGATTGTAAGAGGCATGGTGGGGGAGAATATCCAGAGACATTGCCCCCCTCGGCAACAATGCACAAAAGGGGAAGGAAAAAGGAAGAATGAAAAACTGGCAATAAAAAATAAAATGAAAAAACAAAATGTGTCAACATCTGCACAATCAAAAAGAAAAGTAACTTGAAGTCAAAATAAAAAGGCCCCAAACTTTTATAACCTCAGATACTCTTATAGTGTATTGTACTAGATAGTTTTAGAATAGGCAGTGGTTAATGCACACATACGTAACTAGAAAAATTGCTGAGAGCAGGTGATTAGTCTGGCTCAGCCTCAAACAGACCATCTAAACCACCCCTTTTATGCTCAAGGAAATAATGTAAGTTCAGGAAGATGGGAAGGAAGGCTGTGGAATGCTGTCTTCTCTATATGACATGGCCTCTACATTCATGAACTCACAGCAGCTATGGTTTCTAGTACAAGCCTGCTAATACTTCACCATTGATGGGCGAAGGACACATGAGACCGAAGACCTCCCAGAGTAGTTCTTGGCAGCTAATTGTTGGGAGAGGGGAGTCAGGTACATCAGTGGTGTAGCCACTGGTATGTTGTCCATTCCACAATAAATAACCTTCCACCCATGCCCTAATTCAATCAATGGTTTTAAAAAAACCATGAAAGCAAGAATGAGGAATGAGAGGGTATTAATGGAAGAGGAGGGGATAGGAGAGGGTAATTGGGGGAGTAAGCTAAAAATACATTACATACCTGTAAATGTCAAAATGAAAAAAATTAAAATATTCAATTTCAATATATTCATAATTAATAGTTGCCTTTTCTTTTTAGAAACATTGAACTGAATGCTGTCGTTGCCATACCATTCTCCAACCTCTTATGAGTTACTCAGTTAAATGGATTCTCAATTAGGATTCCCTCTGGAATTTACCACCACAGTCTAGTTAATTACTGAATAACTTAACATCCATCTAACACAGAGCTCATATATTAGATTTTCAAGTTGTTACCAGTTGCTAAATGATCTGCTGTAATTAGAACTCCTGAGAGACCTGAAGGAAAACTACATTCCTTCATTTGTGGCACACTGCTTCACTGTGAAACATCTTCTTTTCTTCATCTGTCCTCAGACACTCAGCCGAGAGACAGCATACCTTCCACCTCACCACATCCTCCTTCGAAAGCAGGCAAGATATTTTACTTAATTACGGCCTTCCATATTACAAAATCATAAGCCACTACATATTTGTCACGCCTGTTTTCCAGGGCTATTATTTTGTATCTCTTGGAAAAAAAACTTAGTTCTTGATTTCTGGTAGATTCAGAACATATTTTTTATATTATGGTGTTGGATTTTATTGAGAAAATACATAGTAAAACTGTAGGGGAAACTTCCTTATTATCAGGTATCCTTATTCATGGAGGAATATTTTACTATTCATGCCAAAAGTACTCATCACTTATCATGTGCCAACTACTATTAAGGGTGTGTGGAATTCAATAGGTGTCCCTTTCAAATAAGTAGAGCACCAACACAGATATGCATGAGTTCATAATACATTCCTGAGTATGAATGACATACTGGGGCTTGGTTAGTCACAGGAAACACAGCAATGATATATAATAATGAGTAATCAGACATGTTCTGGTGTACATATGGACAAACATTCTTAGCAAAGTAAGACAAAAACACTTATGGCAATTACAGCCCTCATTTTTGTAACTGGTCACATGGTCTTAACTGGTATTTGTGATTACCTTCCTCTACTACCAATTTTGTATTTCCTCCACCTTTGGCAAGCACCTCAGAAACTCTCAGTTCTTTACCTGGAGGGGTGACCCATACTTTTCATTCCTGGTGTATCTGGGCCATTTAGTACACTATGTTGATTGGGGTGTTGTAGTTTCCCATTGACTTTGATAACAGGGCATGGTAACACCAAGAGGTGCCCTTTACAGTCTCCTACACTCCAGACATACTCTTCCTTACCTTCATTGTGGAAGAGCAGTCCAATTTCTCCTTGGTAGTATGGATCAATCACTCCTGCTAATGATATAACTCCTTTCTTGGCCTGTTGACTGGAGGGCATCAGGAGCCCAAAGTGGCCAGGGGGAAGTCTTAGCTTCCAGTTCAATGGAATGCTCTTTGTGCCTCACAGTAAAAGCACTCCCCGCTCTGGAACCTAGACTTCTAGGCCAGCAGAGCTTAAGGTCGTGGGAACAGGAAGCAAAAATTTGTTTAATATGTCACTTGGGGTGATGGTAAGTGGTACCATTCCCATTTCAACCCCCTGATTCCTGGACCCATGAATCTGGGCTATAGGACAAACAGTACCATATATAGGGTGCTGGTTTAGAGCATACACAGCCTGCTGGAGATCCCTGCCCCTGCCTTCCAGGCTAGTGCCACCTAGTTGATGCCATAACTGATTCTTTAAAAGTCAATTCCACCATTCTATCAAGCCAGCGGCTTCAGGTTTGTGGGGCACATGGAAGGACCAGTGAATTCCATGATCATGAGCCCACTGCTGGACTTCCTTGGCTGTGAAGTGAGTTCCTTGGTCTGAAGTAATGCTGTATGGAATACCATGATGGTGGATAAGGCACTCTGTGAGCTCATGAATGGTAGTTTTCACGGAAGCATTCAGGGCAGGAAAGGCACATGCATACCCAGAATAAGTGTCTGTTCCAGTAAGGAGAAAATGCTGCCCTTTCTATGATAGAAGTGGTCTGGTGTGGTCAACCTGCCACCATGTCTCTGCCTGGTCTCCCCATACCAGGGGCTCAGTGTTGGTCTCTGCTTCTGGCAGATTAGGCACTCAGCAGCAGCTGTGGCCAGGGCAGCCTTCATTAATTGAAGTCCATGTTGTTGGGCCCATGTGTATCCTGCATCCCTGCCACCATGGCCACTTTTTGCATTGATCCATTGGCCAATGACAGGGATGGCTGAGGAAAGAAGTTGGCCACTCTCCACAGAATGGGTCAGCTTATCAACTTGATTATTAATGAGGTCACCTTCTGATGAGCATTAAAATGGGACACTAGTATCCTTATTTCCTTTGCCCACTCAGAGAAGTCTATCCACATAGTTCTCCCCCAAATGTCTTTCTCACCAATTTTCCAATTGTGCTCTTTCCAAGTCCCAGACCATCCAGCCAAACCATTGGCCACACCCCATAAATCAGTGTATAACCATACATCTGGGCATTTTTTCTTCCAAGCAAAATGCACACCCATGTGCACTGCCTGAAGTTCTGCCCATTGTGAAGACTTCCCTTCACCACAATCCTCAAAGTTCTCCCAGAAACGGGTTATAATGCTATGGCTGTCCACTTCTGGGATGTGCCCACAGAAGTTTCTGATAATCAACTGTCATTTTCTAGGACCCATCTGTCTTCTGAACAGGCCAAATATGAGAGTTAAAAGTAGACATGGAGGGAACCACCACCCCTGTATCCTTCAAGTCCTTTATAGTGGCATTAATTTCTGCAGTCCCTCCAGGAATACGATATTGCTTTTGGTTCACTATTTTCCCTGGCAGCAGACGCTCTAATGATTTCCATTTGGCCTTTCCAACCATAATAGCCCTCATTCCACAAATCAGGGAGCCAATGTGGGGGTTCTGCCAACTCCTAAGTATATCTATCCCAATTATGTATTCTCTGACTGGGGAAATAACCACAAGATAAACTCAGGAACCCACTGGACCCACTGTCAGTCAAACATTTGCCTAAACTCCACTGATTTCCTGGCCTATGTAAGCACGTACTTTAATTAGAGGGGCATGATGCTGTTTGGAGTCCCCTGGAATCAGTGTCAATTCAAAGCCAGTGGCTAGTAGGCCCCAAGAGTTCTAATTATTTCTTTTTTAAAATGTACAGTTACCTTAGCAAAAGGGCATAGGTCCCTCTGAGGAAGGACAGGGCTAAGCTTAATATTGAATCATTTGGGGGTTGTAGGAGAGCCCTTCTTCAAGGGTTTCCAGCCACCCCTTTATTCAAGGGTCTCTGGATCTGTAAACTGACTCAAGTCTTGAAATTGGTTAAGAGGCTTTGATACCCTTTTACTATAATGCACAGTAGCCTTTTGTTCGTTTATTCTAGAACTTTTCTGTTTATACAGGTCAAGCAAAAACTTAGTAGGCTTCTTATCTATTTATCTTCTGGGAACACCATGATTAATCAACCAGTACCAAAGGTCTATACAAGTCATACCATCATGAGTATTGTTTTGCCTCTACTGTCTATTACAGTAAACATGCTCACCTTGCCTTTGGTGATTCAGTGCATGTATGATTATTAGTTTGTTGGGGCCAGGGATGAACTGTGATGATTTGATCCAGGTGTTCTGAATGCTTGGTTGATCCCCAGCTGATGGCAATTTGCATATTAGAACCTTGTTGGAGCTGTGGGGCTTATGGGGATATAGGCAGCTTTCCCTTGTCAGTGTTTAGCACACACTCTTGCTGCTGTTTTCTATCTGATCTTGGCCAGGAGGTGATGTCCACTCCTCTGCTCATGTCATCATTTTTCCTGCCAGGATGGAGCTTCCCCTCAAGTCTGTAAGCTAAAATAAACCCATTCCTCTCATCAGCTGTCTTTGGTTGGCTTCTTTCTATACAGCAATGAGAAATCAGCAATGAGAAAGCTGACTACAATAGGGATGAAGTTTTCAAACACATGGACATGGGGACATTTCATATTTGAACTATAAATTCAGTCTCAGGAGAGTAACTTTTATTGAGAATGTGTTTTAAACTAGACTGTGATGATAGCACCATATTTAGTTTTACTATGGAATTATAATGTTAACATTTTTATTGCCATAACATAATTTAGGGTTCCAGAAATGGAAAGGCTCCAAGAAATTGAGTAACTTGTTTATATAGCTACCTTAGACCAAAATTTAATGAAGGCTTGCTTGTCTCCAAAGTTCATTCTCTAATTTGAATCCGTGTGTGAGTGTGTGTGTGTATGTGTGTCCATACACACATTTCTATTTTACTTGGTTTTGTGTGTGCATGTGTGTGACCAGATGTATGTGTCCTGGTACAACCACTCATACTGTGGCAGTCCGCAGTCAGAGACAAGTGTCTTCCTCAACTGCTCTCCACATTACTTATTGAGCAAGGGTTTCTCACTGAACCCTGAGATCACCAATTCAACTACTCTAGCTATCCAACTTGCCCATCAGCATGCTTGACATTTATGTGAGTGTTGGGAAAGTGAACTCAGGACCTTATGCTTCAACAGCAGGTGCTTCACTGATTGAGCTATCTCCCCAGCCTCATGAATCTTTATATTTCTCATTGGCAAGATATATATATATATATATATATATATATATATATATATATATATATATATTTATATATATATATGATATATATATATATATATATATATATCATATATATATATATATCAGCCAGTCTTGCCAATGAGATTATGCCAAAATGCATATAAGCCACCAATAAAATAAGTCATCAATAAAATACCAAACAACAACAAAAATCAAGAGTTCTAATTGTATACAGAAAAACTCTTATATAGGGATAGGGAGTTTGGTCATTAAAGTGCTTGCATTACAAGAATGAGAACCTGAGTTTGGTCCTTGGGGCCCTGGTAAAAATTCTGGGCATGAAGGCTCTTGATTTCCCACCAGAACTATATAAAGATACTATATGCATAGGTTGCAGGGCACTCGATAATCAAGTCAGAAATGACCTGGAAGCCTTCTCCTTGCTAGCTAGCTGTCATAGTGCCAGGAATTTCTGTGTAGATTGCTGAAGGCATAAACAGTGTTACCCAAATGGATCCACTCTGAGTGCTACAAAACCAATGAGCCAAGCAAGATGTATGCAATGGCGCAATAGTGGCATGACTATTATGGAGGTAACCAACTGAGACCAAGTCCATGGGAAGGAATCCATACCTAGTATTGAAACCCTAGTCAAAAGCCTATGGCTGGGAAGGTGATAGACCCTAAGGAGAAAGCCACTCCTTAGGGTTGTTTGAAGAAATAGTTTGTGCCTTTAAAAGTGCCCTCTAAATATGTGTTTTTATGCCCACAGATTAGTGCTGCTCTCCCTTTGGTCAGGAAAGCTTCTTTTTGCAGATGACAGTAGATACTGGGAAGATTCAAAACACACCAACATGTTGAGAATAAATGATTGTTGAGTGCTCCATAGTAAATGACACATCTCTATCATGCCTTCTGAGGCTCAGATAACATTGTAGAAGAGGATGAAGAAATAATGTAAGAAGCAGAGGATGTGGGGGGGGGAGTGCTTTGGGACACTATCCTCTGGATATGAAGTGAACACCATATTCATGACATCATGGTGGCCGTGTTACCGCAACAATACCTGCACAATGGTGAACCCATAAACATTTTCACACCAATGATAGAGGAAGGAAAAAAAGACATCAAAATAGACGAGGGGCTAGTTGGAAAGAAGTAGTTCAGAGGCAGGAGGTGGGATGGCAAAAGAAGGTAATGGGAGGGGATTATGATCAAATTATATCATGTTCATGTATGGAAACTTTCAATAAAAATGTTTTGAAAATTTTGGTCATGGAGTTTATGCTTGGGAACTGAGAATATGAGACAGATGGATGGATCTCTGGGACTTGCTGGCCAGTCAGTCTAGCCTAATTGGTGAGATCCATATCAATGAAAGGCCTTGTCACATGAAAAGCAGATTTAGGGTTGGAAGATGGCTCAGTAGAAAAAGCACTTGCCTTGCAAACACAGGACTGGAATTGAGATCCCCAGCAGAGTTTGGATCCTTAGCACCAACATAAATTCCAGGCAGGCATGGTTGCACCTCCTTGGTGTCCTGTGGATTTCCCTCCTGGGTATTCTTCATGCTCCAAGAGTGTTAGCAACTGAAAATGATACCTCAGTCACCCATTCCTTCCTCGGCATTTGCTGCCATTTTGCACCACCTATATTGGCTAAAATTTGTTACATAGGCTACTGGGCCTTTCTGAAGCCCTGGCAGCCCCCTCCCCAGGATATGTTTCAGTGAAGCCCACCATTTTTGCTAACCATAGCATCACCCATCACTCCCCACACAAAGCCTTCAATAATGAGAGACTGAATAATTTAATATTCTTTCAATTTCTTTTTATGGAAAACATGTTTAAAATGCTCTATAGTAATATTGTTTGCAATGATTTTATGTTTTTTTGAAATTTATGTACCTTCTTCTTTGAATCCTTTTTTTCATGTATAAGACAAATGAATTCATATCAAATTTTATTTCAAATATATATAGCTTATAAAATACATAGTGATATTTGAGCATATGCTTACACAAGGGACATTATAAGAAAAACAATCTGAGGAATAAAGGTCAAGGTATTCACGATGACTAGGATTATTTTCATTATTACAGAATGAGGATTGTTGGCATTATACTGCTTCATTGATGGAATTTTACCAATTTGATCCCATAAATAAACATCTTATCAAAGTGGGTGTGTTCTCTCCCCCTGTTGGCCACATTATTGTTATTATCAGGTTGCATCTACGTGAAACTTTCAGAGGAATTCTAAGAATAAAAAGCCAAATAAGCTAAATGTGGCTATTTATGGAACATAATCAAGAGTTTGCTGAATGACTCTGAAAAGATAAACAGTATAATATCCAGAACAGCTACATATTTCATACACCAACAATTGCCTCTCATAAAGTAGTTTAGTTGTGAAGGCTAGCTGAAACACTAAATTATATAGCTAAAGAGAATTCCAAGTGCCATTATTGATCACCAAATTAACATCAGACTCAATTTCTCCAAAAAGTTGTAATTCATTTCGTTGCATTTAATTGCTATGCTTTATCCATTATTAATCACTGCTAGTGAACCTGCCATCCTTAATGAGGAAGGCTGTACCTTAAATCTACTAAGCAGCCTCAGAAGGTGCACTCATTACTGGTGTCTAAAAACTGAAGCAAAGAATTTTACCATATGACTCAGGAATCAGAAATACTAAAAATAGCCCAAGCAAGAGCTTTTTCATTATGGAGTTCATAGAACTCTTCACTTTTATCACCTCAAAGAAATATCTACAAAATGTCCACATTATCTTGGGAAGGGGTATAATATCATTCTTGGGGTGAGACACAAAGACAGCTGATGTTAAGAGATACTGGAATTGATCCA
This sequence comes from Zapus hudsonius, assembly GCA_004024765.1. Taxonomy (NCBI): domain Eukaryota; kingdom Metazoa; phylum Chordata; class Mammalia; order Rodentia; family Dipodidae; genus Zapus; species Zapus hudsonius. The sequence goes on from PVHP010001091.1 coordinate 44,760, forward strand.
TCACCAAGCTGCTTTGATAAATGACACGCTAAGGATATGAATCAACTGCATTTATGGATACCTGTTTATTTAAGGTAAGCTAAAAGGCTGCCTTTAAGAAATATGTGTTTGGGGCTATGGTTGAAAATAGACACTCTAAGAATTATAGCAGTCTAGGCAAGATATAAACTCAGCTGCTACCACCATCTAAAAATGCTAGATAAAATATGAGTTAATACGAAGAGCTGGACATGGTAGCTCATGCCTATAATCTCAGCTCTCAGAAGACTAAGACAGGATGATTGACAAGTTCCAGGCCAGCCTGGGCTACAGAGTGAGACCATGTCTCAATAAAAAGTGGTGACTACTGGGGCTGGAGAGACGGCTCAGTGGTTAAGGTGCTTGCCTGTAAAACCCATGAAAAGCCTGATGCAAAAGGTGGCACATGTGTCTGGAGTTCATTTGCAGGGGCTGGAGGCCCTGCTGTGCCCAATCTCTCTCTTGCTCTCTGCGTCTTTCTCTGTCTCTTAAATCAATCAAAAAATAACCAAATCAATAAATAAAACATTTTTAAAAAGAGGTGACTAAAGTAAAAAGAAGGGGAAAACAAAAAAGGGGTGATTTGCTGAGAGAAACAAACTGAATGTTAAGTGCATGGGCTGACATGGGGAATTTTCAGACATGGGGTCTAGATTACTGATGCCACCATGAAATTAGGAGTGGCTTTTTTGGTCCTTGTACATGAGATTCTTAAATCTTACTCTAACAGGGTTAATAAACAAGAAAATGTGAGGTTTTGGAGAATGGCCCATCAGTTCTGTTAGATACCACATACACCAAATGCCTTTATGTAAAAAGAATTCACAGAGGAAGTAAATGAATCTGGCCCTGGAAAGGTTGAACAAAACTTCTATAAGAAGATAACAGGAAGAAGAGACCCCTGGTGAGGAGCTTTCTACCCGTGAGCAAAGAGAATTCAAGGTGCTGACCTTTTTATGCAGCTCTAATAGTTCATGAAGATGCTGTTCTTTGCCATTGTGTTGCCTCGCTATCTTCTGTAGTGTTTCTTTTTCTTTTTGTTGTAGGTAGACAGACATTAGGCTTGGGGGTCATTGAAAGATAGACCCCGCCTCCTGGTTTCCTGGTAACATTAAAAAGGAGAAACATCACAAGTGACCTTCCATAGAATTTGAAATACCATATGAAGGAGAAGAGCTATTTCACTCTGACCTGAGGAACAAAGTCCTTTAGTAGTGGGAAAAGACTAAGTTTTAAACTAACCGGGCCTGTGCAGAGATTGTCTGTCCCCTAGCCAAGAAACCACCCCTCACCTACAGACAGACATGAAAATGAGGTGGAAAGAATAGTCATCCCCTTAATGAGATAATGTATTTAAACCTGCAAAACCTCTCCCTCTCCGAATTTGCTTGTGGATCCACACTGCTGAGCCTGCCTCCTCTGAGTTCAAAATCAGAAAGTAATTTTTCCCTCTTTTTCTCTTTTTTGGATGCCAGCTGAAATCATAGGCATGCTTGTCCTGACACTTGGCTGTTACACCTTTTTCTTAAATTCCTCTGCCTTGCTACCTCCTCATCATTTTAGTGCCTGATTTTTCATTGTCATGAGACAAAGAACTCAGCAATATGAAATTCTGCAATAATTTCAAATTATTCCACTTAGGGGACTGATTGTTTTTATACTCTCAAATTCCCAAATTGTCCATGTCATTGTGTGTCACTGTGTGGATATTAAAACATGTATTTATTGTGCAAGCCCTGCACATGCTGTCATCCCATTTTACTGTTTACTATAAAGTGGCCTGTTGACATTGTTAGTTCTCTAATGGTATCTGATTTTTTCAGCTTTACAAATAATGGTTCCTTCCTGAGATATAAAGAAATATTTTATTAATGTCTTACTGAGACTGAGAGTTTTCCCTCAAAGCTAATACGAAGCTCCCATGAATGGTCTTGTGTCAGGCAGCTCCAGAGACACCCTCCCCTTGAGTGGGAGGTGTCTATCTAGAGCTAAAACCTAGGTGTTAAAACTGATTGGTCAGGTATGAGCCAATCAGCTGTCTCTCTGACTCACTTGGAAAAACTTAAAGTAACTTCCCTAGGAAAAAAACCTCTCTTCCCCACATGCCAGGCCAGCAGAAGGACCTCTGAATCTCCAGGCCTTAGAAAGGTAAGGCCTTCCCCTACCCCAGCCAGTTTTTTCCCACGTGAACCTCTCCTTCTCATGATGGGAGCCCTCTGTTATTTTTTTCTTCTGCTGCTGCTTGTTTAGCTAAACAACGTTAAGTTCTGTTAAACTCTCCATGTGTATTCCCCACACTGGTGGCTGGAGAACTCTGTAAGTCCCCATGTTCCCTTAAATAATAAAGTCTCCCACTATACCTTACTATCTTGTTGTCTATGGTTTCAATTCTTTAACTTTATAGACAAGAATTCAGGTAATCCTTAAATTTGGGGACGCAATGGAATTTTTCCTGGGTGTTATCTAAATTCTAACCCCCAGCTCACCCCACTACAGTCTGACCTTACAAGAAGGCAAAATAAGCATCTCTTTGAGAGTTTCTCCAGAGCTTTATGCTGCAATATATTCTACCTTTGCAGAGAATAGTGTGGAGGATAGACAACATTAATGTTTTCGTTCAGTGTCGGCAGTGATTGGCAGACTATAGAAATAAACATGTAAAAATGATACTTCAAAGTTACTGTCCTCATCCCGACTGGCCTATTCAGAATTTCCTCATTGATCTATTGCAATAACATAGCCACAAATATGTCAACCTATTCACAAAAAGTGAGGCTTTTTTTCCCATTATCAATCTACAACAGTCACAGCTGACATGCACCATGCTATTTTTAACTTACTCTAACTCCAGTTATTTCTTCTACTTCATTGATTATATTTCTTCCTAATAGGGTTATAATAACTAACACGTTGTGCATAGTGAAGTTAATACTGTTATCCCTGTTTATAGATACTTACCTTTGATGGCCAATGACTGGTTCACTAAGGAAAATATTAAAATTTGATGTTATCTTCTCACTCTAATTTCATTATAAAACAACCTTTTTAGGAGTCATGACAAAGTACACCTTTACTGCTGGCTCAACCTTCCTTTATGCAGAAATAGAAAACTCCTTGACCTCTTTTGTGTTAATGATTTCGTTCTTTTTTTTTCATTTTTGCGCCTTTTATAAAATAATAAGAAAAAGAATTTAATGTCACAAGAAAATCCAATTATTGGAGTTTTTTTTCTTTTGCATGGGTATATATGTAGTATGTATGTTTAAGTGTGTATGGTGTATGTATGGTGAACGCATGTGTCTACATGCATGCTCCTCATTTGCATGTGTGCAGAAAAAAGATGAGAACATTGGATCCCCCTCTATCACCCTTTTCTCTTTGTTTCCTTGAGATGGAGTCTTTCACTGAATATGGAGTCATCATTTTTAGTCAGACAGGCTGACCAGTAAACCCTGGTGATTCCCTGATCTCTGTTCCCCACAGGACTGGGGTTATAGGTGTATGTGGCAACACTAGCTGACTGTTGTGTGATAGGGAATTGAACTTGGGGTGTTTTGGGCTTTCTCGGGCTCCAGTGCTGTGGGCAAGTGAGCCATCTCTCCAGCCCTGTTGTTGGATTTTTCAGTTCATTCATATTTCACAGGAAATAATGTTCAGAAAATCACACGTTTACTTCATAAAGTTTATCATCCATCAATAGGCTATATTCACTAATAAAGCAATTTTACAGGATGTTTATGTACGTCTTTCTTTAAGTGTCACTGAATACAGTTGTAGACACATCTATCTTTATGTCTGTAAGATGTTATGTTAAAATTTGGTTGGTTTATTCTTTCCTATAAACCCCCTTTGTGATTGCTATTTATAACTTGCAGGGGTCTTCATTGTTGTACCAGGACAAAATGGTATATGGAGTGCCATTGCCTAGTTCCTTCTGGGCCTCAATCCCTGACTGAAACTGCCAAAATGAAGCTAGCTTTCTTCTATTCTCCTTCACTACCACACCTAGGTAGGCCTGCCCCTCCTGAGTCAGCCTCTTGAGTCCACGGACCAATTAGGTCTCTCCCTTACACACCTGCCTCTGACTATACAGTCCATCCTAATTATCTATAAAGGGTTTCTCATGTGTGTAATTGCACTCTTGGTGGTACTCTATTGGTACAGGCTCTCCTGGGCCCTGTTCTTTTCTCTTTCCTAGCTGGGATGGGTGAGGGTGTAATGGCTAACCTGGGGATTAGAACTTAGATAATATCCAGCAAATTCCAATGTACCTCAGAATTTAAGGAGTGCCTGAATTCTTATCTATAAAGTTAAAGAATTAAAATCATAGACCACCAGAGGATAAGGTATAGTGGGAGACTTTACTTAAAAGAGAATGAGAAGTTACAGAGATCTCTAGCCACCAGTGTGGAGAGAACACATGGGAGAGGTTTTAACCAAAATCTATGCTGTGTATCCAAACAAGCAAAAGAAGAAAAGGTAACAGAGGGCTCCCATCATGAGGAAAAAGGTTCATGTGGGAAAAATTTGGAGCCTTACCTCCACCCCAGCAATTTGAGGTGGGTAAAGGCCTTACCTTCCTAAGTCTTGGAGATTCAGAAGTTCTTCTCCTAAAATGGCATGTGTAGGAATAAGAGGCTGGACTTTGTTTCAGTGACTTTTTAAAACCTCAGACAGGTAAGTCAGAGAAACAGCTGGTTGGTCCATACCTGTTTCAGCATCTAGGTTTGAGCTCTAGGTAGAAACACCTCCCACTCAAGGGGAGGGGTGTCTATGGAACTTGCCTGAAGGAATTAACTGTCACAAGAAGAAGGAATATTTCTCTCTCTCTCTCTCTCTCTCTCTCTCTCTCTCTCTCTGTGTGTGTGTGTGTGTGTGTGTCTCTCTCTCTCTCTCTGTCTCTCCCCCCCCATAACTTGTGGGCACCCGACCTGTTTTTTTTTTTAACCTAACACCAATGTGTTTCAACCTTCTTGAACCCAGACTAGTAGAGGGGTGAGCTCTTATTTCTTGTCTAGGTATTTTTATGATTTTTTTTTACATGTATGATTTTCCTTTAACCTCTGGATCTGACAGATGTGGAAAAATTCTCTTGGCCTTCTTGGCTACTCATTCTCCTGGCTTCTGAATCTACTAATCCCAATTTAGGTACTTCCTTTGATCTTTGATCTCTGAGTCCTTCATTTTTTCTTAATCCTCTCTGGTATTTTATATGAAGGGGATCTTTTGGTTCTTAAGCTTTGCCCATGGAAATGTGTGGGTATACTTGCCTCCTCCAGAGCCCTTGTACCCCCAGAGATTTCCCGGGAAGAAAATTCTTTCTGCCTCCCCTCTGTCTTTCCAGACCAGCAAAGAAGAGAATTCTCCTCTGGCTTGAATCTTTCAGCTAGTCTCTTCCCTGTATTATAATTCCTCATAAATAAACCTCAAAATTTATAATTTCTCCTTCAATAACCTTGATAATTTATAATTTACCCTTCTTGTATTCTGTTTTCTCAATTCTTTGGTAAAATGGGCAATAACCTAAAGGTTGGGGCTCACAGAACTGTGGAGAGACTACTGGACCCCTAAATCCTGCCTTATTAGCATACGCAGTACAAATAAAAGAGACCCTGCCTCAAATAAGGTAGAAAGCAAAAATAGACACTTGAGGTTGTCCTCTGACCTCCATAGGCAAGCTGTGGCACACACAACCACATTCACACACACAAATATGAATACACATGTCATGCACACACAAAAGATTAAAAATGCACATATAATTATTTATGATTAGATCATACTGGATGAAGGTAGATTCCCTAATCTATTAATTCACATTTCTTTTTTTAATTTAAATTTTTATTATTTTCTTTTATTTATTTGAGAGAGAAAGAGAGAGAGAAAAAGAGAGAGAGAAAGAGAGAAAGAGAGAAAGAGAGAGAAAGAGAGAAAGAGAGAGAGAGAGAAAGAGAGAGAGAGAAACAGAGAAGCATGCCAGGGCCTCCGCCACTACAAAGCAACTCCAGATACATGTGCCAACTTGTATATCTGGCTTTATGTGGGTACTTGGAAATCAAACTCAGGTCCTTCTGAAATGCTTTAACCACTAAGCCACCTCTCCAGCCCAGTTCAGATTTCTTTATGAAAAGGATAGAGATAGATAGAGATAGAGATAGTGATACAGATAGATAGAGATAGAGATAGACAGAGACACAGCCACCAAAGAAATACAAAATGAAGGAAAACTGTGATTATACTACCAAGAGCCAGGGAATGTCCCTTCCACAATTCCTTCAGAGGAAGCACAGTCCAAAGCAGTATTTGATCCCAGATTTGTGGCCTTCAGAATCATGATAGAATGTGTGCTACACTAACTCTTGTCTAATAAGCTACAGTATTTGTGGTAGTGTGTTATGAGAGCCCTAGAAAATGCATACAGGGTGTGTAAGGAAGCTTGTTGCTGTCAGGTTAAGGGGTCATAAGAGAGGACTGAGACAGTCTCTTGAGCCCAAAGCAAGAGGAAAGGGACTTGGTTAGTTCAGAGCAAGGAGAAAGGGGCCTCTGAACCTCCTAGTAGAAGGGAAGAGTCGTTTTTCAGCTCTTTGGGGATAGTGAAGGAAAGAGGGAAGATCTTGTGTGGTATCAGGGAGGCTGGATCCCTGTTGAACTCTTAGGCAAGAGGGATTTTGAGTTAACAGGTGGTGGCTGGGAGGAAGTTGTTTTTAGCTGCACCTCTCAGCTCAGAGTCAGAAGTAATCAATTACTATGACAGAAGATCTAGTTTGGGAAAGGGGAGGAAAGGCAGCTCTCTTTGACATCGCAATCGCCATAACAGGAGGCAATGACTGAATTCCAGGCCTCCTTTGAGTATGGCTGGTGGAAATTGGAAGGGAGGGAGATGGGCAGAGAGCTCTGGGACTATCACCATTCCCAGTGCTTCTCTCTGGGCAGCTAGATAGTTTCAGGAATTTCTTAAAATGCCAAATATATTATTTAAATCTGATTTTTAAAAATAATGATAGAAAATATAACAAGATTGAGGAGATGGAACCAGGGGTTAGAGAACTTGCTGCAAGCATGAGGGCCTGTGACCACCTAACTTCAACTCCTCAGGACCCATGTAGACAGCTGGGCATGGCCCCACACAGCCGTAACTCTAGTCCTGTGGGGAGCAGAGACAGAAGAATGACCGGAGCTCATAAAAACTGCAGAGAGAGAGAGAGAGAGAGAGAGAGAGAGAGAGAGAGAGAGAGAGAGAGAGAGAGAGAGAGAGGAGAGAGATATTCTATCTGAATGAATAATAGGGGAAGGCACCTAATTTACTCCTCTGGCTTCCAAGCATCTGCAAGCTCATCTGCATGAATACCACACCAGAGCGTACACACACACACACACACACACACACACACACACACACATACACACAAACACAAACACACACTACCACGTGGCATCACCACCACCAAGCAAACAAAAAATATAATGGAAAAAGAAAGACAAACATAGAAAAGGAAGAAGGACTACTGGGGAGTAAAAGTGAAAATGAAGGTGGAAAAGAAGGAAATAAGAGTGGTGGAGAAGGATCAACAAAAATATGTTGTGTGTGCAAATTCTTTCATGAAACCATAAATTTGTATGCCAACTGAAGACAAACAAAAACCATAGAAAATCTAGCAGGATGTCAACCTACTCTATGGACTGCCAATAAGAAGAAAGAACATTCACTAATCACTTTCTATGTGCCTGGTACTATGTGGAAGTCTTATGTGCCATGTCTTCTCCACTCCCACCCCCAGCCTTTTTATTATTAAGTCAAAACTTTGTATGTACAAGTCATGTGTTGGTACCATTTCCCTCCTTCCTACACCCTATTTTACTGAGGGTCCTCCTCAGTGGGATTGCTAGTCTGCACCATGGGGTTGAGGGCTATGAGTTGTGCAAGCAGCCGTCAGTCATTGGGGGAGGGGAACACTGCCTGTGGACTATGTGGAGTTCATCACCATGGCTCTTACAATATTTCTGCCCCCTCTTCTGCAAAGTTCCTAGGGCCATGGGTGGGTTTTAAATCTACTTTAGTGTTTAGTCTTAGCAGGCTCTGGATTTCTGCTTTGGAACATTCTGAATATCCTTATTGTCTGTCTCCATCACTCTGGCACAGGTTGTCAGGCTTGCTTTGGAAGCAGCACTTGCTCTCCTTGCCAATTCCTCTGTGGTTTCACTGGACCCAAAGTGATGTGTGAGGGGTGGTTCATCTCCTGCCATCATTTCTAGTCTTGTTAATGGAATTTGGTTTTCCCCAGTTCTCACTGCCATCTGAAAAATAAGAACAGATTCTCCAATGGAGAGTGAAATCAGCCTAGGTTACCTGGGATAAGCATTGTCAATTTGGTGAGATGATAATGATGTAGCCTTTCATTAGGACCATGGTTAGTGGAAACTTCCCCTTTGAGTCCAGATTCTTGGTCTCCATAGGAATATGGCTTGGGTGTCAATTTCTGCTATCGGTTCCTTGTCACTGAGCAGATCTCTAAGCCAATCAGAAAGCCCTTGATTATCCACCTAGATTGGGTGCCACCATGCACAGGTGTGTACATCTTGCCATGCTGGTTGTTGTCATGTAGCAGTGTCCCCAGTTTTCTCCCAACATTATTGCCCTTTTTCCCATAGGAGCTCATGCAGGGCATTCAAGCACTATATGCATTAACTATCTAGTACTGGCTTCCTTCTAGATTCTAGCCGAGTCTCTCAATGTTGTGTGTCAGCTGCGTGTGGCATCTTCAGCAATAGGTTTTTATCATTTACCTCTGGCAGACAATCAAGTTCTTTGACAGAAACTTGTCTTGTTTTGGAGACCTCATATGTCTCTCAGATCAACAGCTCAATGTGGGGAGTAACCAATTTCTGGCAATGAGAGTTATAAACCAGAGCCAATTATATTAAGGTTAAGCTTCATCCCACCCTCTGCAGGGCACTTCTTACCAGCCTATACCCCCATATTTCTTTGGAGGGTTGTATCTTTTGTGTGCTGTGTCTTTTAATCCTTTCAGGAACTCTGGAATATAAATTGCATTTGATTTTTACTTTAGAAATAGATGGGCTTATTTTCAGCCAAAAACAATGTAGTTTTGTGATGTATCTTGACATCCAAGTTTGCTGATATCAAAGTTTATGTTGTTAACCATTTTTTAAAATTAATATGACATTATAGCATGCTTAGCATTAAATGGAATAAAAACAGAATTCCAGGCATGCCTGGGTTTAACTTTACTTCTGTATTCTCTAGAATATTTGCAAAGCATTTTCCATAACTGGCCAGGTTAAGATCTGTTTTAGAGTTCATGTTATCTGTACCCACAGCATCCAATGTAGGGCGAGGTTCATAGTGAATTTCAAAAGGGAGTAAATGAATTATGACTGAGAATGCTTTGCACATGTCATATCAGAGGTAGTAAAAGATCAGCATGGTGGAGAGTGTTTTTTCATTAGCTCTAAAGGTGTGAATAGTTGCTGTCCTCCATCCTAGAGTGGCATTATCAAGGTGAAATCCAGTGTGACTCACTCGAATTAAAATGTGCTTTAGGTGCAGAACACACTCTCTGTTCGATTTTCCAAAGACTTAGTTAAAAATGCAAATTAGCCCCACAATGTGTAATGTTAAAATATTTTGAAAAGGTTGAATTAAATAAAGCTTATTATTAAAGCAATTAAATTTTATTGTGTAATTAATTTGCCTGTTTTTTCATGTTTGTTTCTATAAGTACTAAAAAAATGTAATCTTACACATATGGCTTGCATTCATTATGCTTACATCGGACAGTGGATTCCTAGAAGACAGAAGGAACATATTAATGAACAGTTAAATTAGAAGCTAAAATTTCTACAATGTACACATATTTTAAAACTATCTAAACACAAAAGAAGGACTCCTAAATCAGAAAGGAGAGTTCAGTAAGATTCCCTATCAAGGGAATACTTGCTTTCATTGACTTCTTGCCTACTTTGTTTTTAGCTTTCTTTCTAGTTTCTACTTGTTCCTAATGCATATGTACCAGTGATAATGGATGCTGTAATTTTCTTCTGTAGATAATCTGTATAAAATACTTTCAATGCTAATGATTACTCTCATCAGCCATAACATAAAAGCTGTAATAAGCCTTTTGGGATAGATAACTAGATTAAGAAGATCTTGGTAGCTTTCTAATCCATTTACCCTTTTCTTAGTTGTTAACTCATCCTATGATCACTATTAAAACTTCCTACCAGATGGGAAATTTTTTATAGAAAACTTTCCTACTTAATAAGAAGCACATACATAAAATTAAACAGATCATGAGTTTATAGCTGATACATTTTCACAAAAAGAATGAAGCCATAAGTATCCAGGTCCAAAAAAAAAAAAAACCAATGTCTTAGAAGTTCCACTGAGTCCCTCTCAATCTCTGTATCATCCAAAATGAATAACTACGTAGACTTCTACTGCAGAGATTAGTTTAAACTCTTTGTTAGTGAATTGTACAATATGGATAATTTCCTTTTGCTGATAGTACTCTGGGCCAATAGAGAGAGGGTATACATCTTTATACTTAAATACAAGTGGCCAATCAAGAATCACCATCATATGATACAGAGCAGTTCAGAAGAGAAAGAACAAAGATCCAGAAGGAGAGAAAGGTAATTAGGAAAAAGAAATCAGATATAAGGCTACTGGGAAAGATGGGGTATCAGAAACTACTTTTATGTGACCTGATGAAAGATAAGAGGACTAAAAGCAATAGATCCAATTCATGTAAGAGAAAGAGCTGAACTAAAAATAAATAAGCATCAGTAGGATTTTTCTCCACCAAGAAATAGCCAAGAGTGGCTGTTAACTGTACCACAATTGTACCAAGCTGAGGTCATTGTTAATTGCCATTTTCTCCTGGACACGGGCACTGTAAAAGCAGCAAGCTGGAAAGAGACTAACTGGGCTGCATGGAGACGGAAAGGGACTTTTGGAAGAGTGGAGACACAGACAGGTGCTGCATGCAGCTTGTGTCTAGAGACAGCCAGAGCAGAGCAGGCTGTGGACACAAACAGATGTGGTGCATGGGATGCTGAAGCTGAGCTTGTCCACAGTGCCACAGAGTCAAAGCCAAGAAGACAACACTCTCAGACCTGCCTGGGTGAGATACACTGCTGAACTTAGTGGTCTCTTAATGGGCACAGCCAGGAAAGACCTCCAGTGACAAAGTATACTATTATTGTTGCAGATTTTTATAAGGCCGAGTTCTTTGTCTCCTGACCAGGAAAAATGAGGCACAAGGAAAGTGAAGCATGAATAAGGCAAAGGAGATTTCCTGAAGAAAAGAGTTGGAAAACCTCCAAAGTGTCAGGTCAACCATGCTTATTAGTGTTTAGCCTACATCTGAAGAGAAGAACAGAAAAGCAGGAATAGTTATGCTTTTTGAGTTTGAACTCAGAAAAGTGGGCAGGTTCCACAGTGAGGACCCATGAGCAACTGTAATGAAGCAGGGGAATCTGTAGGTTTAAGAATATTATCTCATGAATGGGATGAATATTTCTCCCACCTTCTCAGCATGTCTGTAGATGATCGTTGGTCACTTGACCAGATGACAGATATATACAGTAGGATTAGCTCTTAAAAGAGGGATCTTTTGGATTGCTTAAAATCATGTGTCCATCCAGGTAGAGAGATAAAACTCAAATTACCTTTCCCTCAATAGAAGCCCTGATGTGTCCATGTATTCTATTTTAAATCCTATGCAGGGCAATGTTTTCCTTTCTATATTACCAGGGAAACCGAGGGTTGGGTCTGCTCTTCAATAACCTCCAAGCCTAAGGTCTGTCTAGACCCCTGTGAGCACCACTTTCACTATAACCTTATCAGGGAAACAAGTGAAGTAAGCAAATGTTTGCCTCTATAAATTAACACTAGGACTGTGGTCAAAGGATTTTATTGGTTGCTATGGTTGGCTTCCCTGGTAGTAATGGGGGGCATAATCCCCATATATTATATTCCCCATAAATAGTAGAGAGGAGCATAAATCCAAGTAAAGGCAACTTACAAGAGAGAATCATGTAAACAATAAAAAAGAGTGGAAAAGGGGGAAAAAATAAAAACTGAAGGAAGCATCCATCCCACTAGATGACCAAACCATCACCACAACAACAAAAATAAAATGACAATAAGCCACTTTGGATGTCCACAACTCACAGCTTATTAAATTCAGAAACCAAAGATAAGTAAGACAGCTAAAATGACAGAAAAATAATTTGGAATGCTACTGATGGGGATACCAACATAATATTTGCTAATACAATGTATCTAATTTTGGACAATAAAGATATCAATTAAAATTTTTTAAAATTTAAAAAGTTTAAAAAAGGAAATAGATCTCTATAAGATGGAGAGGACCCCCAGGCCAACTTCAGGTCCTTGACCAATTTATCAAGGAATTGAAAAGGTGATTCAGAGAAGGATTAAAGTATGAATTATGAGATTTATTTTAGAGAGAGTTAGGTCTAAGAGGGAAAGTAAGCAGGAAAGTCCAAGCCAAGAGTAATTCTCCCCTTTCCCAACCAGGCTGGAAAGGGAGAGGGGACACTGAGAAAAGTCTCCCTCACATAGGGAAAGGTCTCTCTGTCTGAGAAAGAAGCCTCTGGGAAGGGGCTCCTACTCACATGTAAATCAAAGTAGGAAAGCACCCAAAACAAAATAGCAAAATGCTTAGGCAAGAAGAAATGCTCACCCTTCCCAGACTGGCTGGAAAGATCCCCCTCACCTAGAGGCTAAGAGGAGAAAAGGAGAGAGGATTAAATGGAGGTAAAGAGGTCAGGAGTCACAGAGCTTAGAGACTTACACACATGTTTCAGGCCCATTTACATGAATCAAACATCCAATTAGAATAAACCTCATCACTAGACTCAGGTGTTTAAAAGAGGCACCTAGTTTGATGGTACTTCAAGAGGTTAAGGAAGGGTTAGCCTACAGGCTTTGTTAAGCCTGGTAAGAGCTGAGAAAGAATCAGGAAGCTAAACTGGAGCCAATGATTATAGGCAGCCATCTTTAATGAGACTGGACCAAACTAAGGTCTAGTCTTGCCAGAGCAGGGAGGTGGTATCCATGCTTCGATGGGCTACTCCCTAGCTAACTCCATGCCAGAAAAAGCTAGCTTGGTGCTAATCTGCATCATTACTTTAAAAATGATCAATAACCATACACAAAACTCAAATAAATAGATGAATGAAGGAAACGAATTCAGTACCTAGACCAGAAAGCCTGCAAAGTGAATGAAAAACAATAATTTGGAGAAGAAATTCAGGAACATGGAGAAAATCATGGCAAGAAAATGGAGACTCCCAAAAAGAATCAAATGAAAATTCTAGAAATGAGTCTCACTAAATAAAAGTATGTAGGAAAACCTCATCAACAGAAAATATCAAGCAGGATAATGAATATCAGTGACAGAGGACAAGGTTGAGACAGACACATTTAATCAAAATTCCTAAGAACTCTGGGATACAGTCAAGAAATAAAACCAAGGAATCTATGGGTAGATGTGGTTGAGATGAAGTTCAAAGACATATTCAATGAAATTACATAAGAAAAAAAGCTTCAAGAAACAAATAAAAATGCAAACACAAGATGCATTTATAACCCTAAATACACACAAGCAGAGAAGAAAATCTCCATATCATAATCAAGATGCCAACAACACAAAGAAAAAACTATTAAAAGTAATAAAGAGAAAATGTTAATTCCCATAAAAGGACAAACACATCAGAATAACACATCATATCTCTCATATGTATCCTGAAAGCCATGAAAGCATGGAATGGGAATGATAAATTTCAAGCACTGAAAAATAAGTCAACCAAAATTGGCATCCCAAGCAAAATAATCTCTTAAAATTGATGGAAAAATAAGAATGCTTCAATAAAAATACAAATCATGAAATTTCATAATAAGCAAGAAAGACCCTCTGTAGAAAATAGTTAAACACTTTGCACAGAGGAAGAAAAAAGTCTCATTCATGCAAGCACAAGGAAGAATACCAGAGCCTTGGAGGAAGTTGGTCACTGAGGGTAGGGCTTGAGAATTTATGGTCTAGCCTCACTATTATAGTGACTATGATTTCCTGCTCTGCCCTGCTGTGCCTTCCCTGCCTCTCTCCTCTTGAACTGTATGAATTAAACCCCTTTCTTTCCATACATTCCTTCTGGTGAGGTACTTGTTCCCAGCAATGAGAAAGTAGCTGATATAGACATGAAACTAGAAAGATGACCTTGACAGGGGAAGAAGTGATCTTAAAGGTAGGAGTTACTGATGAGAAGAGGCAACTCATTGGGAAAGGCTGTGATGGGGAAAGGGAGAGGGTGAAGACCCATGAGAACAAAATGCATGTGAAAAATGCCACGATAAAACTCATTTCTTTATAAGTCAAAAAATTGGAAAATTAGTAAAGATAGATATAATGATCCAGTGTTCCACTAACATCCCATAACATGAGGACAGGGATAATTAAAGCCAGTAAAATGTCCAGGAAATAACAGAAAAAAAGTTTCCCAGAAGTCCAGGTCCTGAGTCTTGAGAATGAATAGGATCATTAAATATTCTGTGTAACAAATAAAGAAAGCAGCACAAAGTCCTGATGCTTTAAAATTTTAGGATGTCAGAAATAAAACAGACAACCCTAAAAGTTCCCAGAGAAAAATAATGTGTTTTTTTATTTTTTTGGACAAGACAAGAACTGTGATTTTAGTCTATCATCAGCACAATTGGATGTCAGTAGAGAAAGATGTAGCAATGCCTAAAAGTCCTAAACAAAGGCTATTTTCCACCCAGAAAAGTGTATTCAACCAAGGACACAGTGAGCATTCAAGAGATTATCAACTGCATCTCTCATTAGTGTTATGTGGAAAGTTATTTGATGAGACTTTTAATCAAATAATGGAGCAAATTAATACATTGTGAGCTGAAAGAACCCAGGGAACAGTAAATTCATTCTAAGAAAGCAAAGAAAAAAAATTACTCAATTTGGGACTCTTTAGCAGACTTAGAAGAGAAATGATATAGATTGTAGTAATAGATCGGGAAGACCAGTAAGAAAACAAGAGAAAGAAAAGAGCCTGTTAAAATGGAAAGCATGACTAAAAAAAATGAAAGTTACAGACAGTGGCATAAAGTACATATGTAAACATTAAGAAATCAAAGTGCAATGTGATAGGTTTTAAGCAATCGTTATGATGTAAGAAATAGTAATGCACCTGGCTTGATGACTGGTGACAGTCTAACTCATTTAGTTTAGAGGTCCTGACACTGGTTTCTTTTACTATTATTATTTATTTGGTATGTGTATGTGCATGTGTGCATGTACATATGCATGTGTGCATGTGTGCATGTGTGTGTTCATGTATGTGTGTTCATGTGTGTGCATGCGTGCGTGTGTGTGTGTGTGTAGGAGTCACAGGCACATGTGGAAGTCAGAAGACCACCCCCATATCAGTCTCCTACTACCTAATTTTGTGGCAGGTACTCTCGCTATTCCCCATTCAGAATACCCGGTTTGGGTGGCCAGTGAGCTTCCCCGCTCTCCTGTCTGTCTGTCATCTCACTGTAGGGCGGCTGGTATTAGACTACATCTGACTTTATATGAGTTTGGGAATCTGGACTCAAGTTCTCCATACTTTTGAAGCCAGCACTTTACCCACTGAGCCATCTCCCCAGCCCAACACTGATTTCAAAGAGAAAGAAAAAGTAAAGTCAGCAAACTCCATGGCTTAACCTTTACAAAATTTAATAGAATTGCATATCTTTGCAGACAAAGCATAGGAAATGGGATGTGGTTGTAGAACAGTATGTGACTGGAATACAGCTGATGTGAGCTGAGAAGGATATATAGCTGCAAGGGCTTTGAGTTGGATGGAAAGTGGAAGAAAGGCCAAGGGGTTAATATCTTCCAACTCAACAGTGAGAAATCAAGGAGACTCATGAAAATTGATGGAAAAATTACACAGATCATCAATATGACTATTAAATTAATATTATGAATATGTTTAAGAGAGATGAAAGTGGGGAAACAGTATAGGGTAATTGACCTAAAATATAATCTGTTGGGCACTGCTTGTTGGTATTACTAAATGGGACACGAAGGACAAAGGGTTAAGAGGGTGTTGGAGAATGAGGTTTTGAAACCCCAGGGCAAATTCGGTAGGTGTTTCCCTATCTCCACCCTCAACCCTAAAACTCCTGACCCCCTAAGCAAGCCACAGGAACCCAGCGTTCTCACCTCAGCATGGCTGACAATGAGTGTTAGACCCAGGTGACAAATTTCTCTGTAACCATCCCCATCAGCCACTCAGCCCCCCCCCCAATTATACAAAGTAGGTATTCACAGGTTGTCTGCACTCACTTATCCCCTTGCAGAATGCCCACTCAACACCCTGCTTGACCAATCCCCTTGCCCTCCCCTGCTCTTCATCCTCCTGGCTTCTTTTCCCTATAAATGTAAGCTCTCCCCATTTAATAAATGACACATGGATACACATCTGCTCGAGTCTGTGTCCCTAGAGCTTCCTCTCATCCACCCCAGCTCTGTGGAACCGCCCTGAGACAGTGGAGCCATAGCCCACAGCTGCAGCTTCCACAGGCTGCAGCTTCTCTATCTGGTGGCTGATGGTGCTGCCTGGAGGAGAAATGACAATAATCCCTTCTATTGAAAAAACCTGTCAAATTATACTAGTAGACATAGAACCAATTCTAGCTTACCAGTAAAAAGGATTTTGATTAAGAGTATTATAAAGCAAAGATAATGAAACAATACTGTTTAGAATTAAGCTCTAAGGAAGACTGTCTAAGGATATAAAGCAAGACTAATATAGTAAGAATTTTTCTATATTGTGGCTGCCCACTGAATTTTAAAGGAAACCCGGTATTATTGAGTCCTTGAAGCTCACCTACCCCATCCCATGCCACTGAAAGCCCCTCAGAAGATAACCGACTAAAGTCCACTTCCTCAGCTCGTCTCCATATTGAACCCTCATATTGCTGATTCTCACTGGATGAGATGAAGCAGGTTTGAATTCCCTAGCATCTCTCCTGACAAGGAGGCCAATATTTCTTTTCTCCTTTGGATGAGATAGGATTCATATGCCTAAAATTCATGAGACATATTTAGAGTGTTCGAAGGTATTACACAACTAGGAAATTGACCAATAGTGTGTTTGTTGTCCAAGCTTGATAAATAAACATCACAGTGTAACCATATCATTAATAGCTTTGAGATAAGCATCAGGAAACCTAATCAAAGGAACTTGCATTCTGGGAAGTGAAATAATAGATGGTACAAAAGGGAGGATGTGGTTTTTTTTTTTTTTTAAGAATATTCTCTATTGACATTTGATCACCAACACAATTGAGTTTGAAGAATTTAAAACTGGGAAAACAGAAGAGTAAAGATAAGGACACCTGCATAGACACATAAACTGGTAAGCAATGGAGCAGACAATTAAACTAAGTTCCTTTTTAAAGCAAAAAAAATTAAAGGGTACAATTTATTCGGACACATAAATTGAGGGTGAAATAAGAGAAAATCTTCAACATTCAACAGTCCTTTTATATTGGTGAATATTAAGAAAGTGTGTGTTTGTGTACAAGAAGAATACAGAAACAATGGTATCAGGAACAGGAAGACTCTGGAATGGGAACAAAGGTAAGGTATTTTGAGTTTTAAAGAAAATGTCAACTATGATAAGTAAGTGTAGACTCCTAGGGAGATTCCTAGCTAATGTGAGAACAAAGACCTTGTAAAAGAATAACCAAGCTAGAAGTATTATTCCTTATATTTGGGATTATTTTTATTTTTGTTTTTTTCAAGGTAGGGGTCTACTCTAGCCCAGGCTGACCTGGAGCTCACTCTGTAGTCCCAGGTTGGAATAGAAATCACAGTGCTCCTCCTACCTCAGCCTCCCTAGTTGTGGGATTAAAGACATGCTCCTCCTGCTACAGCCTCCCTAGTTGTGGGATTAAAGGCATGCACCACCATGCTTTGCATGTTCTGGATAGCAGTTACTTGAACGTTGTTGTTGGTGGTGGTGGTGGTGGTATGTGTGTGTGTTCTATGTGTCTGGGCATTCTTTGGATGGATAAAGAACTATACTGGTTATTATGTGATTTAGAATCTACCAGTTCTATTTATCATCATCTAGTTAATAAACAGCACATTCATACCTTATTATTGACTTATGTATATACTATGTTTACTTATAATAAAGTGTGTTCATATCTCATATACAGCCACATGATTTTTATTGAGACAGGATCTTGTTATGTAGCCAAGACTGGCTTCAAACTCAAAATTTTATTTTTTCTGTTTGTCAAGTATTGGGATAACAGGCACGTACCACCATCTGGGCTAAAATTTTATATATGTATGAATTTTACACATATATTAATTTTCCATATAATATACATACATAGAGTTAAGTGATTGTACACTATACTGCTAAATGACTTCCCTCACTTAACATTATGCACATGTCATTAATTTCTGTTATTACATGCACTAGTAGTTCATTCTTTTCATTTTTGTGTGTATTCCACTGTCTCAGTATAATTAGTTTAATCATCTATTTTTGTTGGGTAGTTGTATGGTTTTCAGTTTCAAGTTATTATGTTATAAAAGTTATCAGAGCATTTTTATGTTTAGCATTATTAGTAGCACACACATTTTGTCACTATCCTTTTTTAAAACAAAACACCCCTTTCTCATTTATATTTTTCTAATCAAGTTGAAAATGTCATTACCTGATTATTCATATACA
Source organism: Zapus hudsonius (assembly GCA_004024765.1). Lineage (NCBI taxonomy): Eukaryota > Metazoa > Chordata > Mammalia > Rodentia > Dipodidae > Zapus > Zapus hudsonius. Next base: position 63,582 of record PVHP010001091.1, read on the forward strand.
ACTTTTTTATACATATGACTCACTATTCTTCACTCCCCCTTTTCTTTCCTCTATACTTTTCCACCTTTTTCCTAACATCCATTGTCTTCTTGCTACAAAAAAGTGAACCCATAATATTCAGCCCTTAGCACTATTTTTTTCCAGTGGGGCAAGTTTTTCATTGCTTAGTTGAACTATTATACAAAGGGACTAATGACTGACAAGCACACGTTTTTGCAAACTGTGATGTTCATAATGAAGTGAAAGTACTCTGTGATCAACACTAGTCTATAGCGTTAGGAAAAAATTGTATGCATATAATTTATTTTAGGTAATATTTTCATGTTTAAGTATTAAAGATTGTAAGAGCCATTGTGGGGGAGAATATCCAGAGCATTGCCCTCCTCAGCAATAACACACACACACACACACACACACAAAAGAGGCAGGCTGAAGAAAAATAAGATATCCAGGATCCCTTGCCACAAGGACTAATACAGAGAGCCCACGAAGGAGGATATACAACTGATCAGGGATGGGGAGGGGGGGAAGTGGGGAGTTCGGGATAACAACGCATGGTTTGCCCACTAAATAATGTAACTCATTATGGACAATAAATATTAAATTAAAAAAATGCTCTGCTTTTCTAAAGTCTCAGAAATCAAATAAAATAAATTTTCATTTTCATTAGCACCCCCAAATATATAGGGATTATGTTAGTATATTATAAATGAATATGCTTTAAATAGTAATATGCAATATTACCTGTTAAATGTCAATAATTCATCAAAATAAAAATTCTAAAGTAATTGCATTTAAACTGCTGTAGAATTTAAATAGGAATGTGTCAGTTACTTTCTCATTGCTGAGTCAAAATGCCAGAAGCAGCTTATGGAAGGAAAATGGTTTAATTCATCTCACAGTTCCAGAGGTGGTATCTGTCATTGTGGTTAAGGTATGGCAGGATCAGGACGCCAGTGCCTTATTGTCACATCAGCAATGAGGAAGTAGAGAGGTAGAACAGGACGAGGGGGCTGTCTATAAAACCTCCAAGGCCCATTCTTCAGTGACATACTTTCTCTCTAGAAAGAATCCATCTCCTAAAGTTTCTGCAACCTTCCTGACTAGTACGAGCAACTGGATATTAAGAATTAAGTATTCAAACACATGAGCTCCTCCTACCTCAGCCTCCCTAGTTGTGGGATTAAAGACATGCTCCTCCTGCTACAGCCTCCCTAGTTGTGGGATTAAAGGCATGCACCACCATGCTTTGCATGTTCTGGATAGCAGTTAAAAGTCCTAACTTGAACTTGGGACCAGTGCTTTTTTCCAGTCCTGACTGCTGGGATGGAGGAGTGGAGGACCGGGACCTGGCCGGTGAGTTGTGCCCCTTCCCCTCTCTGATCTCATTATCAGGCTCTGGGGGGAGGAAGGAAATTTTCCCTTTAACATGTGTGCTATTTCTTTTTTTCACTTATTCTGTGCACTGATTTGTAAACCTCATAGACCACGTGGTGACTGGGCTGCTTCCCTATCCAATTCCCCCTTCCCTTAACTAATTTTAATCTAGAATAAACATGTGATAAGAAAAATAATTCTGTCCAAAGTTTCTAATTCTTTTGACATTAGAGGACATGAACTCAGGGGGAAATGCAGTGGTAAAATCCCCGGTATAGTAAGGGCCACAAAGTGGAATGAATATCCAGAGGCATTGCCTACTGCTGCTCTCACAACTCATAACCCACAACCCCATGGTGAAAACCCCTACACCCACTGAGGAGGGCCCTCAGTGGAATGGGAGCAGGGAGGGGAGAAATGGTGGCACCAATACATGATTGCTCCATACAAAGTTTCTACTTAATAATAAAAAAAATTGATATTAAAAAGTAGCAAAATGTGGTGCTTTGGGGTAGAATATTTGCCTAGAAAGCATGGGGCTCTGGATGTGATTTCCAGTGTCCTCTTCCCCTACCAAAACAAACAAACCAAAACTTTTAAAACCACAGACTTTAGGTAGAAGTTTTCCTTAATGAATTCTAATAGTGCTAGTGACATAGGTCTCTATGCCATTCAAAGTACAATAGCCATAGTCATTAACTGTTTTATACACTGGCTTAAAGGTCTAAAGATAAAGCAAATATAATTACACTGAAATTCAATCATAAACTACCTTAAACTCAAATGCATTTTATTTTTTTCAACAGCCTTGAGAAACACAAAGCATTCATTTCTAATATGATTGGAAGTGGAGGAGCAAGTTAAAATTATCAAGAAGGAGGATTAGGCAACATACACGGGGGGGGGGTGTGTGACTGTGAATCTTAGTAGAATGTACATGACAGTCCTTTGCTGCATGGTAGCCTTTTAAAAATTTGAAAGATGGCAAAGGGATTGGGGTGAGGAAAAAGGCTTAATAGTCATTTCTAATATTAGGAAAAGCTGAGTTGAAGTTTTAATATAGGAATAAAAATGAATTCTTCTTATCTTTGAATTTTCCTGAAATGATAGTAATTATGTGTGTTAATGCTTATCAGGTCATGCTATTTAGTTCTGATTGTCAGATTTACTTGTATTTAAATAACAAGCTACAAGAAATGAAGGGTTCTATATTAGCTGCAGCATTTTGCCAATGAAAATCTTTTAAAATATAGATGTGTGTGAAACATGATAGTATTCTTGATAATAAAAGGATACAAAAGTGGATATTCCGTTTACCTACTTTCTTTCTTTTTGGGGAGGGGTGAAAGCCAAGACATTACACATTTCAATGTTCAGGTCACATAGTTGGTAATAATGCATCACTGATCCAGTCCAGTATACTTGTTCTTAGTATATTATTGTCTTCTTTATTGAAAGAAAAAAAATGAGACAGCCATTTCCCAGGCTGGCATGAAATGTCAAGTAACTCACTAAAAATTCCGTATTTCCCCCAAAGAAATTGTTAGACATGTGGTTTCTTTACCAATTGAGGCAAGGTATAAAATAATTCCATAGGATGCAGAAGGAAAAGAGAAGTGACACTTACCAAGTACTTACTATGTTGTGTATATAACTCTTAAATTATATCCTTCACTTACCTTTATCCCTCAAATTTTTTTTCTTTTCTTTTATGTTCTTTTCAAGTAGGGTCTCACTCTAGCCCAGGCTGACCTGGAACTCATTCTGTAGTCCCAGACTGGCCTTAAGCTCTCCTCTTACCTCTACCTCCCCAGAGTTGTGCCACCACACCTGGCCTCAAATTTGTTACTATAACTCACAAATAAGGCAAACGAAGTTCACCAGGGTTAAGTTGTTGCCCCTTGTATTGTTGGAAGCACTAAATCAGCACTTGAAGTCAGGTTTCTTTCTACACCTACATAGGCTCTGAATGAGGCAGGACCATCACAACTTGAACTTAAGCATTGTGTGTGTGTACACATGCACTCTCATGTACATCAGTACACATGTTTGTGTGTATACATGTGCATGTATGTGTACATGTGGAAACCAAAGGACAACCATCAATGTCATTTCTAATGTCCCATCTATTTTTCTTTAACACAGGGTCTTTCATTTACCTGGAACATGTCAAGTAGTCTAGACCTGCTTGATAGTGAGGCCCAGGGATCTATCTACCTGTATCCATCATCCCAGAGCACTATACCAAGCCTGGCTTTTTCACTTGGGTTCTGGAAATCAAACTCAGACCCTCATGTTTTTATGGCAAGTACTTTATCATCTGAACTGTTGTATACTATTTTTCACCCATGGATCTTTTTGTACAGCCTTCATAAAGATTTCAAGATAATGTTTTAAACTGAATACAGTAAGATTATTTACACATAACTTATATATCACTTTTTCTGCACATAATTCCTGCAGAGAATGAACCCATAGTAGGAAGAAATGGAAGAAAAGAGACTTTAGAAAAAAATAAGGAATCAGAAGTACTCTGGTTATACTAATTTATGGTAACTGGGGAAGGAAATATGTCTCAGGCATAGAATTCAAGAGAAACATTCTAGCAAGGACCATTAGAATTTTACTAGGTAACTATTAACTGATATCTCTGAAAAGGCAAAGAATCTAACCAGTAAAGATCCCAGTAGGACCCAAAGTCCTGAAAACCAGACTTAATGCTGGCTGTAATAGAGGTGAGTATAGAGAGTGCAGCTCATTTCATTCTAGTTTTGAGTGCTTGTAGCTCCTGGTATTTGGATTTCTCCATCGCCCTCATGGGCAATCAGGGCCAACAGCTACTGGCTGTTCTCAGTTGCTCTCTTTCACTCTGGCCATCCTAAATGGTTCCAGCAGCCCTCCCCTTAGTAGCTTTCAGTGCACCCAATTCAGCCTGCTCTCCTGGACATAAAAGCCATGTCTATACAAAACAAAATGATCTGAAAAAGGCTTTATTAGAACATAGGTTTTAGTAGCAAAGGGACAGTACACATGGTGATCTGATAAGAATCATAGGAATGCTGCATAGTGGGTAAAAAGAATAGTTCATGCAGTGCTCCCTGGGCACATCTGTGGGAACATTTGAAGTGGCTTCAGAGGACTGAAATCATCTGCTCCAGAGGGTCTCAATACAGACATCTATGGTGGCCATTCAGTATCTGGAGTTTGTGTGGAGAGCTGATCCCTCTTCCTCCGTCTCAGTACCTTCAAATCTCTTTATGATTCTGACTCTTTTACCTCCCTTTTCACTTACAAGGACTTTTATGATTATCCAGGTATTGTGGTTTGAATGTAAAATGTCCCCATGGGCTCATGGGTTTGAACACTAGGTTCCCTGCTGGTGGTCCTGTATGGGAAAGGTTGTGGAACCTTTAGCCTTGCTGGAGGAAGTTGGTTACCTGGGAAGAATCTTGAAGTTTCATAGCCAGACTAACTTCCTGTTCATTCTTTCTTCCTAGCTGTGAATGTATTGTGATCAGCCTCCATGCCATGTCTGTTATGATGGAACATATCCCCAAAAGTGCAAGCCAGAGTAAACCCTTCCCTTACTTAACAAGAAAGTAGCTAATATAGCTAATCACGAATTATCTCCCCTGTCAAACTTTAACTTAATCATGGGAATGGATAGGTTATAAAAGTAGAGCATTAAGGTCAAAGCTAGAGGAAGGGTGCATTTAATATTCTACATTGCACAAATCTTTTTTTTAAGGTAGGGTCTTGCTGTATCCCAGGCTAACCTGGAATTCTCTATATAGTCTCAGCATTTCTTCAAACTCATGGTGATCCTCCTACCTCTGCCTCCCCAGTACTGGGATTGAAGGCCTGTGTGCCTGCTTTGAACCTATCTCTCTTAAAAAATGTGTGTTCTTCACTAAAATAGGAGATTCCCACAAGCAAAGACAGTGGTTTCTTTGTCTTTATGCCCTCACTTCCATAGTACTTGTTTAATTAGCCTGTATTTGACCACTTTGGTAGTTTTCCCACCAAAAACACTCCCTGGACAATAATTCCTTATACTGTATTATATCTACATGTATTTATCTACTGTGAACGGAAGTTCCCTGTGAAAACAGATTCTGTAAGGCTGGTTAGAACTTTCATGAGTGTGGAGAACTAGAAATTTGCAGTTACTAGTCAAACCATTATTTTAGCCCCTGTAATAGCCATTCATTGACCACCTCTGTGTGTGACCTACCAAGCATTCTTGTAATTTTTTTGTACGTCCACTTGGAATGTACAGAAACTTCATTTCTATCAATATCATAAGGCTAAAGAGATATCTCTGCTTTGTTGTAACTTGCCTACAGTTTTCCTCCAATGTATTTTTAAGTGCTTTGATTTATGACATTATTGTTTTTTATTACTATACAAGCTTCATGAAGATGTCTCAGTGGGTAAGAATGCTTGCCACACAAGCATGAGGGCCTGATTTACCTTGAGTTCACTTCTCCAATGCCCAAAGGAACAGCTGGGTCTATACACACATTTCTACAACTTCAGTCCTTTGTGTGGGGGTGGGGGGGTAGAGATGGGAGAATCACTGGGGCTTGTTGGTCAGCTAGTCTTACTGAAGCTGTAACTCTAATTTCAATGACTTTGTCTTGAGGAAACAGTGTGGATGAATGGTAGAGGAGAATATCCAATGTTCTCCTCTGATCTCTGTGTTTGTACATGGGGTGTGCATATCTGTGTACACATATGCAAACACTAACAAAACACACTGCATATCATACCACACACACACACACACACACACACACACACACACACACACACACAAACTTTATGAAACAAGGAGATGGAGTGGAGGAAGTGGTGGAGGAGGATTAATAAAAATTAATAATCCATATGGAAACCTACTTCTTCATGAGCTAATAATATATATGTTAAAAAGAAAGAGTCTGGACATAAGTACACTGTGGGGATGGATAATGCTGTGCCCATAAACCATAGATTGTTAATAAAAACTTCAGTGCCAGAGATAGGATACCTTCCAGAAAGCTGTTGGTCAGGGAGGCCCCTGATGCTCCCAAAATATTGTAGACTATTGGTTGTCCAAGGCTCTTGGTACCCCTCTGAACTAGATGGTAAGACCCCATTACTAGACCCTAGATTCCACATACTTTGGCTACAGGACACTAAGAAATCAAGCTGGAACTGAGCTGGAAGCCTCTTCCCTATTGACTAGATGTCAGGAAAGATCTATGCAACCTATCGGGAGAGAAAAGTCATCAATTTTATTAACAGTGGACCTTGAAAGTTTTATGGCTGGGCAGCCATGCCAAATATACCAACTGGTGCAATGGTGGCATGTCTGTTATGAGGGAAGCCAAGTGCTCTCTGATTGGACTTGAGGCCCACTCAATGGGAGGGACTTCAAGCCTATGGCTAGGGAGGTCATAAACCTAGGAGATATTTTTACTATTGTCTGGCTAAATGGATATATTATGCCCACCAGAATTCTCTCTGAATACTTACATTTATGCCCATATATTAATGCTCCTCTCACTTTTTTGTTAGAGAAGCCTCCGTTTTCAGATAGTGGTGATCATTGGCAAGACTGAAAAACTCACCAAAGTACTGAAAAGAAGTGACAATGGTGTATTCAGCACTAAGAGAAACATCTCTCTCACACCGTGGCTTTGATATTTATGATCTCACAGTGGCTGTTGCCAGCTACACAAAACCTGCATAACAGGAAAAGAAAATGATGATATCAAAATAGAAGAGAAACTAGTTGGAATAAAGAAGAGATTTAGTGAAGGGGAAAAGAAAGGGTGGCAGAAGGGGATTATGATCATGTTATATTGTTTACATGTATGGAAGTTATCAATAAAAAGTTGAAAAAACTTTATGGAAACAGTCACTATATTGGAATATAGTAATTGTGGCAACTTGAAAAAAATGTTCCCAGGCCGTGGTCACTCATATTGGCTTCAGAATAATCTATCTCTTATCCCCATTGACATGAGAGCTGTGTCTTTACTTTGACACTTCCAAAGGCATCACATCAGGAATCTCCATGAACAGAGGGTCTGCAACATCTGTGAACATATGCACAAAATATCAGGTTATGTGAAAAGGAAAAGAGATCCTCACCAGTAATGCCATTTTATGAACAAAGTATCCCAATCCCCTTGATCTGCTTCCGGCTGGGATGTTGCAAATATCCTTGGACATTTTTTGACAGGGTGAAGGTTCAAGCTCACATGGAACAGAATGAAAGATGGTCACAGTTTATTTTCAAGAAGCAATTGGCTATCATAATTCTATCACTGTTGAATGGCTACAGTTACTTTTCCATCACGAAAGGTCTAATTGCTTTGGGTTCCAGTTTCCATTTTCAAGCTGGCCTGGGGCGTTAGTGTCTATCTCCATTAGCCTTTGCTGGAAGTTATTTGTATGACACTTTTGGTGCCAACTGCATTACAAAAAATGTTGATGGCCAGCATTTTGGCCTGTGATAATTGGGTGCTTTCAGTGTTAGGTCTGCCAAGCTGTTAATTAGCTTGATGTAAAGACTGCATACCCACTTTTTATTTTCATCCTGATCTGCCAGCATTATCTTTTTCTAAAGTAGATCTGTGTAAGTATTTTGAGAAGCGCTTATTTGCACAAAATAATCATTGTGGATTAGTGCGTTATGAACAGCTGCCTGTTAGGTGAGCACAGTACTTGAAGCGTGAGCCACAGCATTATTGGTGTACAGAGAATTTCTGGGACATCCTCTCCACCACGCTCTGACAGCAGCATGCCAGCTCACTGTGGTGCTCTGGGACTAAAGAAATTTTACTGGTCATAGAATTTTGATATCTAATGGTTTCTTTTTGTCTTTATAACAATTTATTGACAGCCTCCATGCACCATGTATCCTGATCATAATTTCCGCCATCTCTTCTTTGGACCCCTCCCCCAAATCCTCTTGATTGAGCCCCTTCTTTCCAAATAGTCTCTTTTCCATTTTGATGTCATCATTCTTTTTTGGCCTCCTCTATTATCCATGACAACATGTTGATGGGCCCGGTATTATGTAGGTATTGTGCTGGTAATAGCAACTGCTGTGAGGTCATGAATGTACAAGTCTTTTGTGTCCTAATGGTTTCTTGATTAGCAGAGACAAGGTACACATCCAAGCTCAAGTCTAATTGGAATAAAGAAGCTAAGATGTTTGTGTCTTCCCTGCAGACACACTCATCTTTCTCCTGTCTCCATTTGTCCATTCTAAATTCTTCAGAATGGTAAGTTTAAGTTTGATTGCGGTGACCCAGCCTCATGGGATTTCTATTGCTAATGCATGTTCCTACTTTTCATCACTCATTTTACTGACAGAGTTTTTAGATTTCAAACTGAGCTCGCTGAGTTGGTAGCTCAGCAAATAAATGAAAATGAAGGGCTTTCACTGCAAAGTCCTTGCACCTACTTGAAATTTAGAAATGGCTGGAACAGCCATGCCCATGATCTCCACTATTCCGAGGGAGATCATCTCTGCAGCATAATGCACGGTATAGGCCAACGGCAGTTTTACAATCCTCATCAATGATGATGATGAGAATGCTAATGACCACAATGAGAACATGGTGCTGCTGCTGGCTCCTTCTAAAATTGAATTATTACTAAATTGTCCTGGCAGAGAGGTGTACAATGAAATCAGTTTCCACATAGAGAACATCAGATGTCAGATGTTCTAGCCCTGCCTGTCATGCTCATTTTTATGACTTAATCAAGTCAGATCATTTCTCTGGGTATCAGTTTCCTCATCATAAAATAGGGCTGGAAATAGAGATGAAATACACATGGACGCAAGGCAGCTTACTTAGATTCAGAAATACTCTAAACATGAATTGTTCTTAGGATTGTGTGACTTAATACTATTGCTCAAAGTTACTAAATGTATAGCCTTGAAATGGTAGATTTTAAGGCATGTTAATTATGTGTCAAATTTCATAAAAATATAACGGTGCTTTTTTGTTCAATCTTACAACGATATGAATGAATGACACATTGTAGTTTCACACAGCTCAATATAAAGTTGAAGATAAATATGTTTGCAACTCTTCGTGCACCATAACAGTGGGGATTTCTGTGTAGAGGTGACCTCATTTGCAGGCATATGCCCCCCCCCCCCACAAAAGCTTACCACAATAATGAATGATACTAGCCAAGTGTAAAGATTTTGTCTAAGTGATTTAAAGTCTCTTATCTGTTTTTCTGATAATATCCCCTCTTCACTAATTATCTTTAAAAATATCATCTCCGCTTCATCAGCTCACCATCTTTCCATTTCAGGATCCTTCGCTCTTCCCCCCTCTTTCCTCTTTGTTTCCATATTTTCTGTTGGTCCTTTGCTAATCTTTAAAAATATTTTATTTATTCATTTACTTATTTGCAAGCACAGAGAAATAGAGAGAAGAGAGACAGAGAGAATGGGCATGTCAGGGCCTCCAGCCGCTGAAAACGAACTCCAGAAACATGTGCCACTTTGTGCAACTATCTTTATACAAGTTCAATACCTGGGGAATGGAACCCAGATCACTAAGGTGTGCAGGCAAGTGATTTAGCCACTGAGCCATCTCTCCAGCCCCCAGTAATTATTTTAAATCTTAGTTTATTTTCTTATTTTGTTTTATTTGAAATTAAAGCTTGTAAAGCAATCAGCTTGTCTTTAAGTGTGGCTTTGGCCTCAACGTTAAGTTTCAATATGTGGTTAGCTGAGACATACTTAGGAAATTATTTCACCATGACTCTTGCTTTATTTCCTTTTATTGATATCTTAGATAGATTTCATACCATTTTTGATTAGTAATATTCAGTGTAGTTACATATTTATTAGGCAATTCTGGTAGATTTAATATGAAGAAGAGAAAAATAAATCATGTCAAGAAACCGTTGTGTGAAAGTAACAGGCCATAGAAATATGCAGAGAAGAGTCTTTTATTAAAAAAACATGCAAATGGTCCCAAATAAGTAGTGTATAATATGGACTAGCTTACTTATGAAATTGATAGGGGTATCAATGAAGGAGAATCATGTTTTGAAAGCAAATTAATACAAATTATTCAAAAGAAATGCTGGTTACATTATAGATCAGAGTGTTTTAAACATTTTAATGCAAAGGTCTGAATACTAAATAGTTTCAAATGTGTAAGATTCTGTATCAGCTACTAGGCTCTAGCCCTGTAGTAGGAACTCAGCACAGACAACAAGCAAGCACATGGATATGGCTGTTTTTTTTAAAAAAAGTTATTTTCCTTAATGGGATGACCAACTGATCTGACTCAAGAACCTTTTCCAGATTTCTTCTATGTTAATGTATGTTGCATGAATACTAACAAAAGAAAGTTTAAGGGAAAATATGATGAAGTATTGCAAATAAATATGTACTGTTTATGTTCAAGTTGGATTCAGAAATGGGGAGAAAATCTAAACCCTTGAATCAGCGGGTCTCTGGGACCTTAACTCACAGGCATTGAAATATTTGCTTCTCCCTTTGACTACATGAAAGAAAACTGCCAAGTATCATTTCTATCTTTAGCAATTCTTGAGAAATTGATGACTTGGAAAGGACGCAATTCCTTGGAAAAAGTGGAGCAAACTCTTCCATGTGCAGAGATGGCACAAGGCAATATGTCTGCAAGTGCACAGAGTGGCACTGGTTAGTCGAAGGAATGAGAGAGATCTGAAGGATATGAACCCTGCATTCCAACCTGATGTGGCTTCTGTTGTATCCACTGGCAAGCTGAGGTAGTCATTCCTAAGTAGGCAGCTGGTTCCAGAGCTGAATAACATCCAAGCTGCACTGAATTCTATACATACTGAGATGGTCACAGCAGTGTGGAGTTCACTGTCCCCCATAGGTCATACGCATCTCTCTTTTCTTCCATTCATTTTCTTAACAATACATCTCTTGACACTATTTATGATGCTGCAGAGGCATAGCCGGATTGAAATGTGGCTCCACGCTTGGCTTGAAGTCACTGTTAGTACACTCTGTGCAAATGTGATAAATAGGTTTTGTGTTTCTCTTGGTACCTCTCCATGTAAATTGATGACTGTTGCCCAGGGGAATGAGCTGGGCCTGAAAACACAAAGAGAGATTAGTTTAAGTGTGACAAGGCCATCATCTATAACGAGGAACATATATCATTGTCACACAAGAGAATCATGGTGCCAGGAAGACCCTTACTGCTTATAACAGGCCTCTGACTCCATGGCTGACAATTCAGGCTTCTTTAGCTCAACTCTACTTGTTCACTCAGAAAAAAAGCGTTTTTATTCAAATTTGACAAAATAATTACTACTACCATTTGGCTTTGAATGCTCAATTATGGCTGCAGCCACTTGGTTTAGTAATTACTAAAATTATGGTTTGGGCCCAAGGCCAGTTCTATCTTTCCTCTCTTCCCCATGGAAACAAGGAGAAGCACTTTTATGGAAAAATAGATGGTGACTCAAGAGCCAGGTTGTAACAATTCATTTTAAATGACCTCAGTCAATGGGAAAGTAAAACTGAATAGTCTGGCTGAGAACAAGGCTATTTTTTTTCCTCTTGTCCTTTAAGCAACTTGGCATTCTGAGACTGTGCTAAGTTTCCATGGATAATTCCAGTCTCTACATGAATGAAGTAGCCCCCATCATTTTCTTTTATACCCTTCTTACTATCTTAACTTATTAGAACTTGTTATTACTTGGTTATTATTTGACCCATGGTGCCTTGGTTTAACTACAGCAAATACTCTGAGTTCCTAACATTTCTTTCCCAGTTTATTTCTGGAAAGAAGTAATATTTTAGATGGTATGCAGAGTTTAGAGATTTTGAGGATGTAGTTTTAGAAGCTGTGGAGGTTTTATCAGAGTTTTGTTGCTGAAATGTCTTAGTACATGAGAGATAATGTTTACTCATGTAAAGAACATTGATAACTTTCAAATTCTGGACCTGTCATTTTTTTAACCAATCTTGGTTAATTAAATCACTTTCTTTTAAATACCCTTGGTTTCTTTTTAAAAATTTTTGTTTTAGTTTTTCTTTCTGTTTTTTTTATTTATTTTATTATGTAATATATATATATATATATATATATATTATATATATAATTTTTTTGCACCCATAGTTTTCTTATTCTCCAAATAAGAATTAATGCAAGGTATTTTCTTTATGGAGTGCATGTGAAAATCAAATGATGCACCAAAAAAGAAAGAAAAAGTACAATAAATATGAAATAGCTAAAACATGCTAGGTATGAATCCAAATTGTGGTTCTCGCCTCCACAGGCGCCTTGGGCCTTGGTGGAGGGAAAACGCAGAGAGAGGAGCGGGAACTGGGAGCAGGGAGCCGGGTGAGCAGTCCGCGGTCCGCTGTCCGCTGTCTGCGGTCTCCTATCCCAGGGCCCACAGAGCTGGCAGAAAGGCGCAGGGGGATTCGGTGGGGCCACAGAGGCGAGCAGACGCGTGTTGTTAATCCATGTGGTTCTTTATCTATTCTGGGGGATCTACACTAACTCTAGGGAAAAGAGGGTCTGGGGCAAGGGAAAAAATGGGGAAGGGACAAGGTGATTGGTTGATGGGGGTGGGGAGTTGGCAGCCTGTACAGGGATAGGTGGGTGGGACAGGTGGGTGGGAACAACCTGAGAACACCTCATTGGGGGGGTTCTGAGTGGCGGGAAATACGTGATGCCAGCCACGGCAGGGATGGATACAAGGAAGTTGCTTGATGCCAGTCCTGCTGAGATGGGGGATGCTGGTTTCGGGTGGCCAGCACATGGGGGTGGGAGCTAGGGTGGGTGGAGCTGGGAAACGCCTGCCGGATCACCCGGATCACCCGGGGTTTCACCATACACGCCCTTGACCCTTGCTCCCAGTGCCCTAAGTAGCAGAGCCAGTAATTAATGTCCAACACCAAATATAACAACAATCACTTTAAATGTGAACGGTCTAACTGGGCAAGTAAAGATAGATAGGTCAAACCATGCTGGAACCAAAATGGAAACTAGCTCCCTCCCTGCAAGCCCTCATAGAGCTAGAAAGCCCTATGGGAGCTCCTGGAAGCCAAAGGTCACCAATAGCACGAATAAACAGGGGACTCTGCAGACTAGGAAATCAACAATCCGGCCAAACAAGAAGTACACGTTTGTGCAATAGTGACACACAGCTTCTGTGGGTAATCAATTGTTCTCTGATTGGACATGAGGCCCTCTCAGTGGGAGAGAACTTATCTCTGGTACTGGAAACCAGGTCAGACTCCCATGGTCAGAAATCTCATAGACTTCAGAGAGAAGCCCCCACTGCTCTCTGGAAAAGAATAGTGAGCTTGCACACCAAAAGCCCCCTCAAAGCTCTTTGAATATCTCCTTTAAACCAAGTTTCTTTTACTCTTGGTGGAACAATCTGAAAAAAGGGAGGAGAACCCTTTTGATAGGAGAGCTACCAATAAGATAAGAAGACAGCTGACTGCCCACCATGAGACTTGCCACCTTTACCACATCTTCCAGGGCCCAGGAGAAATTGCAGAGGAAGCAGTGACACAAATACTGCTCTTACTGCTAGCCTGACAACCAACTCCAGAGAGATGGTGACAGACACGGTGATCAATCAAAACCTATCAAAGCAGAAATCCAGAGGGTACAGAGAACTCAACACTAAATGACACTAACAACCAGCCTTCCATGGCTCAGGAAACATTGTGGAAGAGGGGACGGAAAGATTGTAAGAGACACAGATTGGGTAGGAATACTCTAGGCACAGTCCCTCTCTCCCCCGTCTACCCACCCCATAGGGACTGATTGAGGCCTTCAAAACCCCACAGTACAATAACCCCACTGAGGAAGGTCCCCGGAGTAACAGGAGCTGGGGTGAAAAGATAAAAAAGTATAACTGTTTTAATGTATATATATATATATATTAAAAAATTAAAAGATTTTTAAAAAGTTAAATGTCAAAATACAAAGCATGTAAGACCTACTATGTTTTTTTTTATAAGAAATCCAGTTTATCTCTTTTTCCCTCCCACGTTTCCATGTGGGCAACCAGGCCCCTGGGGTGGTCCAGGGGGCTCCATGCCCTTCTCTTTCCCTCCTACACTTCCATGCAGGCAGTCAGGCCTCTCCAGTGACTCGGGAGACTCTGTGCCCTCCTCCACCCCCACCCAGCCACACTTCCAGGCCTCTCCAGTGGCTCAGTGGCTCTGCACCATCCTCATACCCTCCTCCTTCCCCATCCAGCCACCCGTGGCCTCTGTGCTTCTCTCTCCCTTTGCCCCCCACCCAGACCTTTGTCCCATCAGACCTTTTTACTGGTGATTCCGGGGCCTTGATTCTGTAACGGGGATTTGGCATAGTCATAACTGGGATTTTACCACCGCATTTCCTCCTGAATTCATGTCCTCTAATGTTAAAGATTTATACACAGGGACAGAATCATTTTTTTTATCACACGTTTATTCTAGATTAAAATCAGTTAAGGGAAGGGGGAATTGGATAGGGAAGTAGCCCAGTCACCACATGGTCTATGAGGTTCATAAATCATTATTAAAAGTGCACAGAATCACCCAAAAAGTGGAAAAAAGAAAATAGTACACATGTTAAAGAGAAAATTCCCTCCCCCATCCCAGTATCGAGATTAGAGAGGGGGAAGGGGCACAAGTCACCTGCCCGGTACCACGAACCTCCAGCCCAGCAGTCCAGACAGATGAAAGCAGCATGTGTCTCAAGTTCAAGTCAGGACTTTTAAAGATTTCTTTGCTGGGGGGAGTGTCAAGGCTCTAGCCTGGGAGTGTCCTTGATAGCATGACATGAGGTCACTGTGTGAGGCCATGCCCTCTCTACCTATGGGAGGGGTCTTTCTCTTAATCCCTCTCACTACTTCACTTTCCGTCTGTTCCCCATTCTGTCAACCCACTCTTTCAAGACACCTTCCAGAGGTTCCAGGTGACTCTGTGCTTCTCTCTCCGTTAGCTCACCACCCAGCCACCCACCCTTCTGCCCTGACAGACTAGTCCTAGCCGATCTGCAGGCTTTCTTCTAGCAAATGCTCCTGGACCTGGCAGCTCACCTCTCACATAAGCCCCGGGGCTGGTGGCTGTCTACTCTCTTCATCCCCTTGAGTCTTTGGATACCCTCCCAACAGCCCCAAAGCTTTCTCCCCAGGCTTCCCACCAGTTGCTACAGACCCCTGCACTCCTGCCTTCCTCCTCCCACAGACCCCTGCTCTCCCTGACTTCTTCCTCCCAGAGACTCTGTGCTCCCTCAGCCTTCCTCATCCTACAGGCTTCCTGCCAGCTGCTGTAGCATCTGTATCTTGACCCAGACCAGGAAGTCTTGCCATGGACAGTTCCAGCCTCCACAGAGACACTGAGCTAGACAGCGAAGGCCACTGCCCAGACCACTGAGCTACAGGGAAAGGAAGAGAAAGCAGGTGTAGCTCAGCTACCTCCAACCTGATCTGTACATTCATAAAAAAGCCGATGAGATGTGATGTTCCTGTGAGAGGGAGGAAAAGTTGGGTTCTTACACTGAGCTGTTGATCAAAGAGACCCACAAGGTCCATAAAACCAGACAGAATTCCGTCAAAACTCTTGAATACCCACACCAGACCAGAGGTAAGATCCTATTGCTGAAGAAACTATAAAAGTCATCACGCAACACCGAGAGACCCTGCAAGATCCAGAATGGTAACCAGCCGCCAGATACTAGCATTTGCAGTGCTGGAAGGTGCTACATAAGCGGCCAGGGGAAATTGGTCAATAATATTTGGAGAAAGCAGAGACCACTGATATACAATGCATACTATTGCTATGAAAAGGCTGAACACACTGCCTCCTGGGAAAGATCAGTGAGCCAAGAAGTGATCACTTGGGCAATAGAGGCACCATAACCCGGGGAGAGTCATCAACAGCTCTCAAATTGGCCAAGAAATCCACTCAGTGTCAAGGAGCCATTAACTGGAATTGGGACTCAAGTCAAAATCCTATGGGAACCAAAATCTTGGGCCCCCAAGGAGAAACTCCCATTGCTAGAGAACTAAGGAGAGGCTAATCCAATAGAATCTCACCAAATTAGGAAGGTGTGTCACATTTAACCCATATTGACCTCACTCTCTGATGGGGATCCTATTTGTTTGTATTTTTCAGAAGGCAGTGAGAGAGCTGTGTTCATTCCAAATCTACCAAAGAGCTACAGGCAGAGAGCTGATATCCTGGCAAGAGACGAACCACCCCAGGCTTATTGTGTAGGGCCCAAATGAAACCCTTGAGATGGTGACAGGATAGCAAGAGATCTATCAGCACAGCTAATTAGTCAACCCAGGACAAGTCAGCGTGACAGACACCAACAATTTTCAACATGACCTAAGGCAGAAGTACAGAGGCCCTTAGAATCTCAACAATAAAGCAGTCTTAAATCTCACCTACCATAACTCAGGGAACTAAGCAGAAGAGAGGTTGGAAAGAGTGTAAGAGTCATGGTCAGGGAGAATATCCAGAATCATTGCCCACCTCAGCAACAACACACAGCAGGGGGTGGGGGTGGGGGTAACCTGGCTGCCTCGTGCTATCCATAACCTCCTACCCTGTGGAACAATCCAGTATGCCAACTGAGGAGGATACACAGTGGATTGGGGATAGGAGGGAATCAGGGATGCCAATGTAATATTTACTAATACAATGCATTTAATTTTGGACAATAAAGTATCATTAAAAAAAGAATTTCAGTTTAAAAATGAAGTCAGATTAAAACTAAAAGGATGGTGAATGATAAACCATTCTAACACTAATCAAAATAAACCTGAAATAGATATATTCACTTGAATAAAAGGTAAACCATCAGATTAAGGAAAATTATCAGAGATAAAGAAGGGCACTATATAACCATACAGTGCTTCGTTCTTTAGGAACATATTCACCTAACAGGGAACATCAAGATAGATGTTAAGTACACTGATGGAACTACAAGAAAAAAAAGACTCATGAACAATTGTAGCTTAAAACATCAATATCACCCTTTTTCAGTAATTGATAGATCTAACAGGCATAAAATCAGTAAGGATATGTCTGATGTGAGCTCCACTATCCATCAACTTGATCTGTTTGAAAATTACAGTATAGTCTGTCTAACAACAACATATTCTTTTCAAGCTAACATGGAAATACTCTCTAAGGCTAGCAACATTCTGACCCATAAAATGCAGCTTAACAAATTTGAAAGGACAGATATCCAAAAAGTATGCTTTCAGATCACAAGGCACTTAAACTAGAAGCAACAGAATGACAACTTGAAAATCCCCAACTATGTGGAGACCAATCACCACGTGGGATCTAAAACTGCTGCACAGCATTCAGTTGAGAAGCTGCAGTCACTGTTACACTTTTGTGTAATGATGAAGAGCATATTAACTTCATGTTACTCTGGAAAAATATGTGAGGTATTATCTTATAAAGAAAACAGCTTAGCTCACAGTTTTCGAGGTAAAAATTTCAGTGGGTGCATGTGGTCACAACTTCATGCAACAAGAAGAAAGAAGGAGGAATAGAAGGAGAAGAAGGATGAGGAAAAGGGTGAGTAGAAGAAAAAGAAGAGGAGGAAGAGGAGGAGATGGAGGAAGATGAGGAGGAAGAGGGAGAGGAAGACCAGGAGCAGGCTTGAGGCTTTTGAAAGCTACCTCCAGTGACATCCCACTAAGATCCACCTCATAAAGATTCTCCAACACTACCGTCCCAGGACCAAACCTTGAATGTGTGACATTTTGATAGATGACATTCCAGCTCAATCTAAAACATAGCAATGGGTAACTCTGGGGAGAGAAGCTAAGTTCTATTTTGAAGTATAAAGAGTAAGGATGAGGTTTTATTGTTTGCCATTAGAATTAAGTCAGTAACAATTATCTTATATCCCTTTGCAGGAGTTGGCCTTATTCATAAATATGATTGATCTTTGATTCTGTGAAATCTGTATTTACTAATTTTCTCACTTACTAAAATTTATTTGTAACCAGAAAAGTAATCATTATGACACTTTATGCAGAATAGTGTAATACTTGAGTCATCAAAACTCCATGCTCTTGTTTAATTCTTGTATTGTCCACAGTATCCTCTTTGTGGCTTATTTATTTTTAACTATTTAATTTTGATGTGTGTGTGTGTGTGTGTGTGTGTGTGTGTGTGTGTGTGTGTGTGTGCGCGCATGCCACTGAAAATTAATGTTTGTCTAGCTTTATGGGTGGCTGGAGAATTGAAATTGTGTTGTCAGACTTTGCAACTGTTGAACCCATAGACTCAAAAAGATCACAGACTCAAATTTTAGGCCAAATCAAGCAAGCTGTATTGTGCACAAAAGGAAGCTGGCCAATGACTGTGTCACCCAAATGCAGGTCTCAAGAGAACAGTGCTGCTCATGGAAACAGTGAGCCCTTAGATCTCAAAAACTGGGAGATATCTAACAAAGGATTTGGATACTGGGGGATTTCTAATTGGGGTGTTGGCAAAACACAAATACAGAAGCAAATGATGGTTAAGAGTATTTGGCAGGGTCTTATCATGATTAGGGAGGGTAGTAATTTAGATTCCAGGAAGGGTTAAACAGAGTTGGGGTGGGAAATTGCAGAAAGGTTTAGGGTATGGTCAGGCCAAACAGAACCTTGTTACAAAATGGCTCCTAATCTCAAAATGGAGTCAGACTGGCTCTTCAGCAACCAAGTGTTTTTAACCACTGTGCCATCTCCCCACTCCCTTATTTACTTTTACATTTTGTGCTTCTTGCCAGTGCTTTTACTACTTAACATTGTCTTTAAGCATAGTGCTGACATGTTATCTAGTTTTTCTAAGCGCAGGATGACCACAATGTGTCTTATATGAAAAATACATGCACTAGATGAGCTCAACCATGCATTATAGTCCAGATAGCTAGAATTTCAATGTTAGCATATATTAGGTAAGATGTCTTTCAGCAAATACATGAAAACAAAGTTATGTATTGCTGCATCAATGAAATGGTTGCCAGAGGATTGAAGAAGCCTGAGTCTATATTTTTCCTTGGAAAGTCTCAGTAGTTATTAGTTCAGTATTTGTGATATATAATTCTTCTATATTTGTGATATATCCTCAAATAATGCTAGTTGATAATAAATACAATTATTGGTGTTTACTATGTATTAGACACTGTGCTATTTATAGAAAATATCTAATTTCTTTGAAAAAGATTACTTGTTGAACACATCTATACAAGGTTCCTTCTTGGTCTGTCTAGTTCTAAGTAATGTGGACCTAGTGTTATGTGTCAGAGTCAGCCACATGCCACTGGGATGAATCTCTAAACCAGGCACAATTTAGGGGAGGAAAGGATTTATTTGTAGCTATAGATACAGGGGAAGTTCCAGAATGCAAAAGAGGCTGCTCCCCTTTCACAGGTCTAAGCAGAGAGAGAAACCCATCACCAACACCATACACAGAACAGCAAACAGGCAGGAGGGCCAAAGAGAATTTCTTCTCCTTATAGCCTTAGGGTGGGGTCTTACAACCCTTCCCCAAACTTAATGGCTTCCCGAGTCTCTGGAATTTTCTTCCTGCACTGCTCACACAGGAAAGGATGTTTACTTCTAGCTCCTTTGAGCTTCTTTCATCCCTACTGAGAGGCTGCCTTCCTGTGAACATCCTCAGAGACCCACCCAAGATTACTTGAAAGGTCAAGTTGACAACAAAACTTAACCATCACATTATGTAAACCAAAAAGCCAATCCTTTAGTCATGGAACCTATGTTCTTGGAAGGACAGAGAAGAAATAAACATGCGCACACATGCACACACGTGCACACACACACACACACACACACACACACACACACTAATGGTGATAAGTGCCATTTAGAAACTTTACATGTTCCAGCAAATAGGTTGTTGTTTGGATTGAGGTAACCTGGCTTCTAATTAGATACAGTCTAGGGAAAGTCTAGTCTACAACATAATCCTGCTGCATCTGACAAAGGTTTTTCTGCCATGACTCTAGAGAAACTTGCTCTAAAGCCATGCTCCCCTGTAGCTAGCCCAGGACTCAGGTTGGAAAACTGTGGCTTTATTCACTTAGCCACCCGTGATTTGGTCACATGTTTATCATTATCTCCCCATTGTCCCTTCAAGATCTCGTTAGACCAATGTACTGTCACTTTAGATATCAATGCATCCTCTCTAACAGCCTTTTTCCTCCTCTAAGATGCTTCAAATTTTTGAAAATGTAAGACCTGAGCAAGTGAAAAGGAGAAAAAAAGGAAAGAAAGAAATGATGGAAAAAATGGAGATGGGCTCAAATATTAAACAGATGAAAGGAAAACTCCCTTATGTTTGTGTTTTCTTTTTTCTCCTTCCCAACTTTCCTTTAGCTTTCCTCTTCTCATCACCTCATTTCTTTCTTTCAATAGATATTTACTATTTTTCTACTTTCAACATTGTGTACAGGTATTTTCTGAAAGATATTCACTATCAATCATTGTGCCTTACCAATCATTTTATCATCTATTATCTCATTTGAGCCTTTGCACAGCTCAGTCTCAGGAAGCATGGAAACTGGCCCAAGGTAATAGTTATTTCAAGAGCTGACATCTGTTCTGTTTGTTTCTTTTGTTTTTCTTGGTGTATGTGTGAAGGTTATTGTAATAATGTGGCTCACTTGCAGGGGACCAGAACTGGTATCTATTTGGAGCTATAGAATCCCTTAAAACACATTTTTTAAAAATGTGACTGATTGTCTTTGTTATTGTTAATGAAACTCACTCAAAGCAGCCAGTAGGTACCAAACAGTCCTAAAGTACCTTATCTCGTCCCTCAAGTGTCCTGTTTTCTTATTTGTACCATCCTGAGTCCTAGAGATTGAATGACCTGGATTTCTTTTTAAACTTAAAGAAGCATAACAGAAGAGTAACAGAGAAGTAACCTTTTCATTGTGTCTATACTAATTACTATGTGGCCATGAATGAGTAAAACGCCTGAAAAAAGAAGTCATAGATATTTATTTTTATTGTTTTGGGTTAAAAAAGTTGTTTCACAAACAACCAAGTTGTTGATTACACATCTTATTAAAATGAAAAATGATAGACTTCTGATTAAATAATTTAAATCCAAATAGTTATACTAGGACAGCCACTTTATTTCGGGAAATTTATGCATTAAGAAAAGCTTATTACATCTAGTGTCTATTGTGCTCTGAGTGGTCTGCTAGCAGACAAAAGAATTTTGGCCTCCTGAAAATCATGGATCTGGATCCCATCTTATTCACCTCCTGAGTCTGAACATTACTTAGAAAATCTGACGGGAAGTTTAAGATGGTAAGCTTCAGGGTGCTGTCTCTTTTCCTGCAGTCTGAACAGAATGGAACCTGCCCAGAGTTCTAAGTTCTGTCTCTAAGGCAAGCACAACAGAGCTATGCACTGTATCAAACCTATCCAGCGGCTAAGGCTCAAATGTAAAAGCTTCATATAGGTACATTTGCTAAATAATGTAATTTCTATCATTTTTGCTTTTGGGGATAAGATTTGGGAAGAGCCATTGGCTCTGGAAATAATGACTTGAAACCTCAGCAGCGGAATGAAAGTTAATCAATCAGCTGCATTTTGTTTAAAAGTACCCAGTAGCTGGTATTGGGTTACTTAGAGGAATGTAGACATGCGCTGTTTGTAATGTGGTGATCTGATTATAGTAGAAACTGGACAAAATATCCCTAAACAAGCTTGAGAGTGTAGAAATGCAAAAGTTTTAGAAAAAAAAAGTTTTAGAATTAGACTTGCTTTTGATATTTGTGGAATTGAGGGACAGCTAGAAATTGAGACTCCATTTCCTGCATCCTGCTCTTTTTCTATGTGGAAAAGGCACCCATGGCAGAGGTCCTGAGGGAGCTCTGCATAGAATGACAGGGCAGAGAGCCCTGTGGCTTGGATCAGGGCAGAGTGGAGAACTGCCCTCACATTTCAGACTTTGAGCAGAAGAGATTAGAGTGACTGTGGAGAAGTAGGTGAAAGGGGTCAGGATTTTTAAGTAACATTATGAAAGATTTTATTTAGAGATAAAAGAAAACTTGTTTTTCACCTTTCTGTGACCAGATTGAAGTAAGCAGTATAATGGAGGGAGCTATGTCTTAGAATATAAAAATGTGAGGAATTCACTCAATTTTTATCAAATTTTGACATGATTTCAAAAATCTATTACCATTGAATAGATAATTCCAGAATAACAAGTCTGCCTTCATGTTTCATTAGTTCTTTGAAGATACATCCCATCTCTAGGATACTGTGAGTTTAAGAAACTAGAATTTATATCATTTCTGTCCTCCTCTAACATCTGATATTAAATTCCATCTTCAGTTCTCAGTTTGTCATTTCTATTTATTTCTTTACAGTTTTTCCATAATAATGAAATTTATACTTTATACTATTTGATATTTGAAAATTATGTAACAAAATTTTATTTCCTTGATATTTTAAATTTATTTTAATGTTAGATTTCATCCACATTTTCTTAAGTCTATTTTTCCTCTTTTTAAAAAAACATATTTTAAAATATTTTTATTTTTTGCAAGCAAAGAGAGATAAAGACAGAGAGAGAACGGGCACACCAGGGCCTCCAGCCATTGCAAACGAACTCCAGATGCATGCACCACCTTGTGCATCTGGCTTCATGTAGGCACTAGGGAATCAAACTCAGGTTTTGCAGTTGAGCATCTTAACTACTGAAGAATCTCTCAAGCCCTTTTCCTCTTTTTGTTTTATAGAAGTCTAAAAGATCACTTTTTATTATTTCAGTGGTAACTGTAAACATCTTGACATGCCTTTTCTTGGCCTCTTTTAAAATGTTTGTTTTATAAAAGGTTAAACTCTAGATCCCCTCACTCCCCCCACACACAACACTGTTCCCTTTTGGGGTTTTAGTATTCACTGTGGGGTCATGCACACCTTATTCTATGTGGGGTACTGTGTCTCAGGAAATATCTACCCATTTTGTGACTTTGTTTAAATAACTCTATTACTGAAGAAGAACTTTAGAATGTTCTGTGCTTGGTTGTTTAATCCTTTCAAATTTATCCATTATTTTATTCGCGATTTACTTTCAGTTTAACTCCACTGTTCAGTTATGATGTTGCTCTATTTGCCGTTTGCTTGAAATTTGCTTGGATGGGTTCATTTTTTTTCTGTGTTACTCTTCATCATTCTGTTTTCCACCTCCAGAAGTTTTGCCTAGAGTCATTTTCCTCCAAAACTACATTTTCCAGAGGTTTGCTGGTGTTTAACTTTTCCAGGTCTTCCTTTCTCTCAAATGTCTTTCTTTCATATTCTATCAGATATTGACTTGATTCTTGACATCCACTTTCAATGACTATATAATTTCAGAATAAGTTTTGCTTTAATCAGTTATTTGAAGATATATTCATTGTTCTTGTGTTACATAATAACAAATGAAAATTCACTTTGTCATTGGTATACTAGACTTTCACTTTGATGTATTTTGATGTGGATTTCTTATTCCTTTCACAATTTGACTTCATTTTAATTCTGAAACTGATGACTGATGTATTTTATACATTCTGAAACACGCTAGACATATCTCTTTAATATTGCCTTTCCTTAATTCTATTATTTCTAAGACTCATCAACTTTCTCATTTTGACTTTCCAAATTTCTGCCTTTTGTGTCTTTCTGATGCATTCTGAGTTGTTTGTTTAGATCTCTACTATAGTACAGTCATAAAACTTACCAGCTGTTCATTTTATGATTTCATTCATTCAGTTTTAATTTTCAATACTTACAATTTTTAGTTCCCAAAACTTTATTTGCCTACGTTTCACATCCCTTTGATTATAATTTATACTTTTTGTGGGCAACACTTTTACCTCTTTGAAAACATCTAGTTTACAAATTTTCTGATTCTATTAGAGGTCAAATTTGCTATTTTGTTCTGTGGTCTTATTCTTGTTATAGATCTATCTATCTATCTATCTACATATATCTATCTATCTATCTATCATCTATCTATCTATCTATCTAATCTATCTATCAATCTATCATCTATCTATCTAATCTATCTATCACCTATCTATCTACCTACCTATCTATTATTTATAACTATGTAGGTTGAAGCTACGACCTCACATAGACTAGGTAAGTGTTCTACCACTGACCTATATTCCTAGAACTTATTGTATTTTTAATTTTGATATAGATTTTCAGCTAAATTGCCCACACTTTCCTTAAACTCATTCTGTAGTTCAAGGAGGACTTGACCTTGTGACATTCCTGCCTTGGTCTCCCAAATGCTTGGATTACAGTCCTATACAGCCAGGTCTGGCTTGTTAAGTAGTTTTGATTTGTGAATTTACTCATAAAAGCTTGAATTTTCCTTTGTAATTATCTGGAGTCACTTCAAAACTGATAATATATGATCTTATTGACACCTTTAGAAATACATTGCTTGAATTTAATCCATAGACACATGGATTGTTTCTAGTTAGAAAATATCTTCTGATATTTCTTGTTAACTCCTTTTGGGGTGATCTTACTTTCTAAATCACTCTTTTGGTGAGGATATAAACATTTGGATACACAGAACTAGGAAGGTGCTTCTTATTGGCTAACTTTGGACAGTCTATGCTTTGTTACTTACCACCTGCACTGTGCATTCTACAAGAATTGAATCTCAAGAACAGCAGATGTGGACACATAGTATCACTGCTTCTCTCCTTCTCTGGATCCCTGTGTCTTTCTTTCACACTTGAGAATTGAACACTCACATACATATACATGCTATATTTTATCATTGTTAGGATGAAATTTTTCATTGGATTGTATCTTATTTATAAAACTGTCAGAAATGAATATTTACTCTCTAAGACTTTTTGAGTATTTTTTGGGGGGGGCGGGGGAGAGTCTAACTATGGAGCCCAAAATGGCCTTGAATTCAAGACTGTCCTGCCTCAATCTCCTGAGTGCTAGAAATACAAGGGTTAACCTGTATGTCTGGCTCTCTAACAATATATTTAGCCATCTTCTTAAACTAGCACATGTAAGTTCCCTAAGTAATTTTGGGGAAAGGGTTGAAATGTCTTTTGCTGTTTTTTTAAATTAAAACATTTAAAGATTATACTCATATCTCCTCTCCCCCAACCCCATTCCACTGAAGTCCCTCCTCAGGGGAGTTATCGGTATTTGATGTAGAATCTTGACGCCTCAGTCAGTCTCTTCGGGGAGAAGGGGAATGTGCCTTGGGCTAACCCTACCCACCCAATGCCTCTTATAGTCTATCTATCCCTTCTTTTACAATGTTCCCTGAGCCTTGGCAGGCAGGTTAGAAGTCTGATTTAGTATTGAGTTCTCTGTAACCTCTGTCTCTTTCCATCTCCTTAGATCTGGTTGTCACGCTATGCAATGTTTCCTGAGGCCTGGCACATGTAGGCAGTGGGCTATC
Source organism: Zapus hudsonius (assembly GCA_004024765.1). Classification (NCBI taxonomy): domain Eukaryota; kingdom Metazoa; phylum Chordata; class Mammalia; order Rodentia; family Dipodidae; genus Zapus; species Zapus hudsonius. The sequence continues at coordinate 89,422 of PVHP010001091.1, forward strand.
TATTCTTATCATTTTGATGGATCCTGGATCTCCCCAGTATTCTTTGTCATCCATAAGATAAAGCAGGCTCTTCAACCAAGAGTGGCAGCAGTTTGGATTAAAGCAGATAAGCAAAGTTATAGGAGACACTTTATAAATATTTTCTTTATTATTTATAAGAGACAGGGGAGGAAAGGAGGAACAGAGAGAGAGAAAGAGAGAGAGAGAGAGAGAGAGAGAGAGAGAGAGAGAGAGAGAATAGGCATGCATGCCAGGGTATCTTGCCACTACAAATGTTCTCCAGACATATGCACTGCTTTGTGCATCTGGCTTTATGTGAGTGCTGGGGAATCAAACCCAGACCTTCAGGTTTTGAAAGCAAGTGCTATTAATAACTGAGCCATTTCTCAAGCTCTGCGAGACACTTTTTGATGTACATAGCTACTCTTCTTAGTCAAAGAAAAGTGGAGGCTTCTCTCTGGAGACTATTGGTGTCCTATTCATAAGATTCTGACTTGCTTCCCTGTACCTGGTTAGAGTTTTTCCTATCTGAGCAGCTCTCGTTTCCACATAGCTGTGTGCCACTATTACACAGGTGTGTACTTCATACCCAGCTGGTTGACTTTGTAGCTTGCAGGATCTCCTGCTTATTCACAATGTTTGTAACTACTATCCTCTAACAACTTGCATAACACTTCCCATGCTATGTGGGCTAGCTAGAAGGGAATTGGTCCCTCTCTCAGTTCTGGCATGTTCTCTCGATGTCTCACACTGAGTTGTCTTCAGCAATAAGGTCTTACCTTTTAGCCTTGGCAGATAACCAAGTACTTTGGCAATTGCTTGCATTATTTTTGGGAGCTCATGGTGTTTTCCTGACAAACAGCTCACTCTGCGGGTAACACAATTCTGGCCCTGGGATTACCATCCAGAGCCCAAAGTTTTAGGGTTAAGTTTCTCCACCTTCCTAACTTCTTTTGAATAGCTTCCTGATATTAAATATTATAGATAAACTTACTTAACACATCCCACACCAATGGATGTTTAGTTGCTTATTGCTTTCTGTTGGTATCAGAGAAATGTCCATGTATTTGTTGATTATTTGTATATCAAAATTAAATCTACACATAATAGGTAGGGCAAGAAATATGATTCTTACATTTTAATGTTCATTTGAAATTTGCTTTTCAGAGCTTACAAAACTATTTTGTAAAAGAGAGTCTCAGTGTGCATACATCTGCATTGCCTTATCTGCATTAGATTTTCTGTGCATATTATTATTAATGTAATGGTCTCTTAGCTTTATTCTATCGTTGATTTTATGGAAATAGATCGTGTTAAAATATGCATAGAATACTTTTAACAGATTTTTTTATGACAGATGAGAAACTGGTTTGAAGCAAGTTTTCTCACATTCAACTCTTATATATAATCTGCTGGGAGCAATGGCAGACGACTTCTCATCTAATTGTGAGTGTCCTAACTGTCTCCAGGATAATGAGAGTAAGTCTGATTGGAACATCTCTTTCAACAAGAAAGATGATGGCCCCTTATATTCAAGATTAAGCAAGAACTTTGTACCGTCTTATAACATGCAGCACCTTCCTTCTCAGAGTTGTCCCAACGGGACAGAGAATGACAAGAATGATGAAAGATCTGTGGGGTCTTCTCAAAAAAACAATGTTGCCTGGAACCCAGAGGACTTCAAAAAGAAAATAAAGCCATTGAGAGAGCTGACTATCCAAGACTTACTGAAGGAGTTTGGAGACAGTGTAAAGTTACAACCTAACTACTTGTCACTGGGCCACTTCAGAGACCATGTGGTCATGAAGTTCAGAAGAGCGCTGTACTACTCTGAAATCTGGGTAAAACATGTCCAAGGCTGCAAACTTGAAAAGCACCTGTCAGCTTGTTATTTCAGGACAAATCCTTATAGTCTACATAGGCTGATTCCCTGGCTGAAACGAGAATTAACAGCCGTTTATGGAGATTATGGCTACACAGTGAAGAATATCCTAGCTGCCATTCTCCATCATATGAAAGAATATGACTTGGACAGTGAGTTCTTCATTCACCTCCTGGAGCCTTATCTCTTACAACATACCCACCACTTTCTGCATGAGTTTATCAGTTTTGTTCATTCACCTTACAAAATGGAAACCTATGACCAGCGAGCCATCTATCAATGTTCTTCCACTCCAACAATGGTGAAAAATAAACCCATTGCATCAGCTCCCATCTTTCTTTGGCCTGAGGACCAAGCTGTAATAACACCTCATCAAGACAAAAAACAGCCTAAAAACATACATGTTCAATGGGACAAGACTGAGGAGAAGCCTCGGTCTGCCATTAGACTGTTTCCAAATGGTAATTCTTCCTCAAAAACTTCTAAAAACTCACTGGCCCATCCTAAAACAACAAACAAAAGCCATGCCTGTATCAAAGAACAAACAGAATCAAGTGATCACAAGGGCATAGTTTCCACTAATAATACATTTCTGAATTGGATTCTCTCTGGAGAAAGAGATCCAGACATACTGAATTATGATAAAAATGTTCAAGAGAAAAAGACAGAAGGGATAAAATCATTTCCTGCTCATGTGCAGGACCTGAAAAATGATGAAACAGTTGCCTGTACCTTCAACATGCCAGAAATTTCTATTGAGAAGCAACCATGGCAGCACAGTCTGAGAGAAAAGAAGGTTTCAAGTGCTGGACAGAAGATATATTTCCAGAAAACAGAAGTTGAAACAAGCAAACGTAAAGAATCTTCCCCAAAGGTTTTCCAACGATTGTCAAGAGAAAGATCCTTGATAAGATACAAATCCAGAGAGCAAAGCCCTTCTTGTAACTGTACTTCAGAAAATATCCTTTCTCCTGTTGGAAATGATAAAAAGTTGGGTTCTTTCAGGAAAAAGAGGACAATGCCCAGACAACCCTCTCAATTTGTAGAAGTTGGTTCACACACTAGTAGAAGACTCCAAAGACCATCAAGTTCCAGGATGCAACGATCCAAATCCTGGTGTGTTGGACCCAGAAAGAGATTGGTAAGCAGAGAATCAAGTGATCTCTCTTTGAGTGGAAGTCACCAAAGTGAGCATTTCACTGAGAATGCTGTCTGTGAGCCTTCAAGGGAAAATATGCGTGACCATGAATCAAACTATAGGAGGGTATCTTTGACTCCAGCCCAATTTGTCAAGCTTTCTTCACCTGCTGGGAAGAAACCCAACTGTCCCTCTGAGGATGAAGGTGATTCTCTGACTGGATGGCATGGTAACTGTCTCACCTGCCAACAGGTTGAGAAACACAGGTCCCCAGGTAAACAGAAGAAGCCACCAAACATGCTTTATAGGGCAAGAAGAACTGGTGCAGTTAGGCAACCAAGAAACAACAGGCATTGTCCAGATGCACAGTCCATGGGAGAGGCCAGTGGTGCATTGGGAGAGCTGGACAGTAAGAGGCACACCAGCAACCTTTATGAATACATGCCTTCCTGCAGGAAGCACATCTAGAACAAATGGAAACTCGAGTCCTCAGAAACATCAAGTCAAGAAGGAACCCACAAGGGATGTGGTATTAGAAGCAGAGAGGTATAAACCATTAGGTAACACGAGCCGGTCTACTTAGCTGGCCACCAAGGATATATGACAGCATGACTAGAATCTACAAAAATAAATGTTATTACTTTATAATTGGAACTACTAAAAGTTTGGTGGTTAAATACAAATCCTCTGCTGAAGACTAAAGCATATTATTAAATTGTTTATATTTAAGTAATCTTTCTGTGTGTTTCTTTTTCAAAGGAGTGGAATGCTTTAAGAATATGACATATTTTAGTTTCTAAATTTAACTAGAAAGACTGGCTGCCAAAATTTCCACATACTGCAAAGACAATGCCAATACTAGGAGAATAAGTAATGCAAGTTATGCATACAAGTATATTACTGCTAAGTATGTGTTTGTTTTAAAAATATGTATTGATCGGTACTGTGTTTAAATGCATTAGTGCCTTTTTGTGCACTGATATTAATATAAAATATAAAATAATAATAATAATAGAAGTAGAATAGAAAATAATAATAAGACAGGGCCACTTTCTTAAGATATCTAGGCATTATAAATTCAAAGGTTAGTTGTGAAAATACATATAAATAAATCAGTAAAAATGAACATTTATTGAATTTTTTATCATGTTCTTTGACCTCACCCCCTGAAAACTGTACTTCCACGTGTTCTAACATGTAAATGTTTTCAGTAGCCAAGTTCAATGTGGTGATTACATTTGAGATTCATTATGCATAATATTATGCCCTTGGTTACACAAGTGTTGAGCCCAGTGATGGTCAAGTTATTTCATGACCTGAGAGTTTTCAAAAATGTTCTTGGAAAAAAGGGTCTCTCTCTCTCAGTCTCTCTCTCTCTCTCTCTCTCTCTCTCTTTCTCTCTCTCTCTCTCTCTCTCTCTCTCTCTCTCTCTCTCTCTCTCTCTCTCTCTCTCTCTCTCTCTCTCTCTCTCTGTAAATGGCAAAGGATACAAATCTTGGAAACTCTCAAACCCATGGAGGAGGTTATCCAGCGGAGTGGGGAGGGGAGGGAAGCGGGGAATTGGGGATAACAACTCATTGTTTGCCCAATAAATGTTGTAACTCATTATGGACAATAAAAAAAGAATCGTGTTTGTCAATATTTGAGGAAAGTCAGTTTAAGGTGAAAGAGGAGAAAGCTAACAGAGAGAAGATAAGTCTTGAGGCAATGAGAGGTCTTGAATAGCGAACCTGGATCTATTTGAACTTGAGTTGTCTTCCTGGCCTTCAAGTGGCTTTTTGACTTTAACATTTCCCCTAGTTTTCCTGAGTCAATGCATTTTACCTCTGTCTCTCTTATGCAGCCAGAACTTTTCAGGCTCTTACAAACAAACAATTCACAGACAGTGTGAAGTATAGAAGAGCAGAGAGGATACACAGGGAACAACTCCTCCCAGGGAAAGTTTTGGAAGTTTCTTATACAGTGTGTGAGAGTTTGTTGAGTGAATCTGTAATTTGCTGGCAAGAGCTACCAAAAAAATGAACAAAAGAAAATAATAAGTAATTTTCCAGAATTTTTCCTTGTAGTATATCTGGAAATCCTGAGTGATATTCTGAGAAGAGATGCTGAGGTCAAATTAGAAATCTGATTTCTATAAATCCACAGCAGTTACTAAGTATCTAAAGATACCATGGGACTTCAAATGCAGGTTTAGTATTTTTAAGTATTTCATTTATTTTATAATAATTAAGATACATTATTATAAAAATTTTAGAAAACCTATGCAAATGATATAAATTGTTCTAGTATACACGTAGGAATAATAACTACCATGTTTTCTTTTTTCTTATTAAATGTACACTTCCATCAAGTCAACTGAGCATTCTATCATAGTCATAACCTAAACCACTCATTGGTATATTCATGAGAATATATGTGTGGAGGTTTGAATGAGATGTTCCCCAATAGACCCAAGTGTCTTGACTCCTTGGATCCCAGCTGTTGGTAGGGAGGGAGGCAGAGCCCTGTTGGAGGATGTGTGAAGCTGGGAATGAGCTTCAGGGTCCTAGATCCAAGTTCCCATGCCAGTAGGGGCTCAGTTCTCTTTTGCTGCTTTCTGTCAGCCTCTGGCGTGCTTTCCCTGCTATGAAGAAACTTTGCCTTGAGACTACAAGCTAAAATCAACCCTTTCCTCCCGTCAGCTGCCTTTGGTCTGGCGTTGTGTCCTTGCAAGGAGAAGGTACCTGAAATAATATGTAAAGTCCTAAAATTGGAATAGCGATTCAATTGTCATATCACTGTTAGTGTGCTTACAATATACCTAGAAGCTGTCCACGTTAGTCTGTATTCAAATATGCAGAAAATTTCTTTGTGTTGGGCAAACAAAAAAGGATACCTAAAGGTCTTCAAAAAGATAAATGAATGTTCTCTAGGAAAAAATATTTATTTGAAAGATTTGGTTACATGCAAACACACACACTTACAAATAATTATATTAATCCACATTTTATGGATAAAGAAATTATGTCTTGTCACTGAAGTCGTACTTGAAATCCATGTATGGGCTGGAGAGATGGCTCAGTGGTTAAGGCACTTGCCTCCAGTGTCTAAGGCCCTGGATTCAATTCCCCAGGACCCACATAAGCCAGACCCACAGGGTGGTGGCCCTGGTGCCTCTCTCTCTCTCTCTCTCTTTCTCTCTCTCTCTCTCTCTCTCTCTCTCTCTGTGTGTCTCCTTCTCTCTCTCTCTCTCTGCTTGAAAATGAATAAATAAAATATTAAAAAAAAGAAATCCATGTAGTTCCAACTTTAGGGTCAATGATCTTAAGACATCATTTGACATTACTTGCTTTTTTATTGATGTTGTACTTCTTATTTATCAATAATTCACATCCTATGCTAAGCACATTTGTAAACACTACATCACTTTACTTTTAGCACAAGGAAGGTTGGTTTAATTATGCTTGTGTTTTCAATGAGAAAATGAATTTCAGAGACATTATTTCATAACATAACAGAAGTAAGAGCTGACTGTGGGTCTAACTGCACAAGCTTTGCGTTTTTATAGCTTATTATGGTTGACTGAGCTTTTCAGATCGAATGTAGATACACATATGACCCTAATCACCTAGTCTTCCTTGTTGCTGAGAACTTTTTCATTCAATGTCCAGAATGCTAACAACACCATGGAAGGTAAGGTGCTAAGAGGGTCACTTCTATTTATTTACAAGGATAAAAAACAGTTCTTCACTCCCAAGTTCACTCTGAAATTGTCCTTTTGATGCTAATAGGGTTCAGCCCTACAAGCTGGGAGGAGGCAGGTGACTTATTTTCAATACATATGCTTCAGTTCACATAGCATCTTCTGTGGTACATGGGTCAGTTGAAATCTTGCATGTCCAGGGACAGTTCTCTGTCCTTGACACTCTTATGCTCTTTGAGGTATAGTCAATCTTTTTGATGAAAAGCAGGAAAGGAGGGATATTGGAAGATACACGAGTCACTATCACATGTGAGTATAGAAAAGGTAGCATATCTTTCTAGTGTGCATCTTTTAGTTATAGAGATTCTCAATCCACACAAATACTGATTTAGAAAGACCTTAATTTTGATCTCACCAGAACTATTGTGATTAGAATGTACTTTGAACTAATTCCCCCAACTTTAGCCTTCCTCTAGGTAGTCATCCAGATTGCTACTGACATTCTAATATATAAATTTATTCATGTAATTTATCTCCTTAAAATTCCCCCAATATCACATAGATGACAAATTTTCATTACTAAATCATATAACACATACACATATGTAATACATAATACATAAATGCTATATATCTTACTTATAAGGACCTTCTATTCTCAACCCATTCCTCTATCCTTTAATCCTAAAGGCAAATAATACATAGCGCAAGCAGAAGAATGCACACAAAAATATCTTTATAAACTGTCTTACAAATAGAATAGTTTACTACTTTCCTGTCTCAGACAGATCTCTTCCTCTCACAACATTTATTACAGGGTCTTTCATGGTGGGAGTTTGTCAGTAAGCACATTTCTTCTAGTTATTCAGATATTACTGAAAGGCATGACCTTGAATCCGTTAACTTCTCTGAGACTCAGTTTTCACCTCGGTTAAATGAAACCAATGCAATCACTTCTGAACTGACCTGAGACTGTGTACCAAACACATGTGAACACATCTCACCCTTCTCTGTGCCAGTGTTCTGGAGAGATTCATGTTTCACCCTCACATCACCTTCTTATTACAATACTGGAGTCTACGTGGATTTTAAGATGTTTACTGCCCTGTAATACAATTTGGATTTGATAGCACTCTGTTAGAACATTTCTAGATTTCCATTTGAAATGAAGCTTTTAAGTTTTGATTTTTTTAACTAGTAGTAATATAAATAATCTACTGAGCTGCTAGAAGTATTGTGAAACTAAGTATTAAAAGTGAACTTTATTCACATTATTAAGTGATATAAAGTAAGATTATAGAACACTGTTTGGCAATTCTGCCACATGTCATTTTGTCTCTTCATCATGTAGATTTTTTAATGGGATGCAAAGACCAGGAATTCGGGTAGTGTCAAGAAATTCAGTAATATTCTAATTAGTGGGTTGACAAGTTTTTAAATATTAAAATTCCTAAAATATTGACTCAGATATATTAAGCATTACACAAAACATTTTAAAATAGGAATAGTCTGAATTATCCTTATTACCCATCAGGAACTCATAAGAGCAAGCTGCACAAGTTCAGAGAGTGGGTGTTCGAACAAGCTAGGCACATCTGCAACAGACACATTCAGCACAGGACAATGGCTAGTGGCCCTTTGTGGAACCCTCAAATGCTTTCCCAGTCTCTCCCACAGCAGATTCTTCACTTCCACCCACAACCCCAAAGTTCAACAGCACAGGAATGTTGGTTAGTCCATCAGGTCAGGCCTCTCTCCATATTCATCCCGACTTCTTAAATTTAGAAGTCACTGACTCCACTCTTGTTTAGGGAACACATACTTTCTAGAATCCATTCAAGGGATGTCTCCTCTATGAATGTTTGCTTGATAATTTCCCAGCCACCAAGCTGCTAAAAGTGAAAAACCATATCCCCAAGCTTCTATTATAATACTAGAAATGCCCGTGTCTCTTTTGTCTTACATGTCTGAGCCCACTCTCCCCTTTCCTGTCCCAGGAATGAACATAAAACAAGGACATGGGTCAGGGATGTAACACATTTGGTAGAGTGCCTGTCTTTCATGCATGAATCCCTGGGTTTGATCACCAGCAACCAATAAAAATAATACTAGGCATGGTGGTACATGTCTGTAATCTCAGTACTCCAGAGGAGGCAGAAAGGTCAAAAGTTCTAGGGCATCCTTAGGAACATATCAGGTTTGAGGCTAATCTGCTGTGCAAAAGACTGTCTAAAAAAATCAAAAGGAGAAGACAAGGATCATCTTGCTATGTGGTTAAATGTTTTGTAAACTCTGGAAGGGTGAGTGAGGACAGGTGAAGAGCAGTCTTAGACGTGAATTGAGCAGAACAGTGATTGTAAAAGAAATCATGAGAAGATGCTGATTTAAGCTGAGCCTCTGCCGAGACACCCAGTGTGATCCATTCAAATCTTTCCTCTGTGTTAGAACTGAAAACTGGCCCAGGTATGGGAAGGCCAAGGAGATCTATGTACTATTAGAAATTAGGAATCACAGGACTCAATCAAATTCAGAATCTTCATTTTAATATCATTCTGTGGCTCATAAGCATATTGTTTTGAAAAGTAATTCCTTTTTTTAGAATGTTCCATTTTGTTTTGTTTTGTTTTGAGAGATGGAACTGGATCTGAAAATGTCACCTTTACTAGCTTCCTTGAAGTAGGTGGGTTAATCCATCTTGGGAGTTGGAAGGAGGGTTTGTGCCATAGTCA